>PVIY010020136.1:0-44527 GCA_004026745.1 Myrmecophaga tridactyla | reverse complement strand
GAGAGAGAGAGAGAGAGAGAGAGAGAGAGAGAGAGAGAGAGAATGAGGCCAAATTTGAGCAACAAAAGAGGTTCTCTGGAAATAACTCTAAGGTATAACTATAGGTAGGCTTAGCGTTTCCACTATACAAATAAGTTTAATAAGAACAAGTCTCAAGATCAAGGGTTTGGCTTATTAACTTGAGAGTACATAGTATTTGAGAGAGTATCCAGGGTTTCCCAGGTGGGAAACTTTAACCGTTCCATATTTTTTCTCCAGTCCATGAAAGGACTTTGCCAATACATTTTACTTATCTGCCCAGCATATTCTGGGATATGTCCAGGCATTACATTAAGCTATATTGAATTATAAGCCTTCGTTCTCATTGTGGGCTCCATGTGTTTGAGTTGTTTAGATGAACTATCCCGACAGGTTGAGTTAGATTGTTGCTATAGAAAATTTCAGTTTTAGACAAAATAATGCCCTCTTTCTTTGATCTCACTCAGTGGTTGAAGTGCTTAAATACAAACACTATCATCCTTAACTCTGGATTCTGATTTGCCCTGGTCCCAACCCGATAGCTTTATTCTTATCTCTAATTGAAGACTGATCTCTTTTCAATTTCGTTAACAGTTGTCCTATGTAGCAATGCTGATTTTCAGAGCTGCAGAAATCCAACTCTGAGTCTTAGGTGTCACACAGGTATCTCTAGGTCTGCTATATGTACCCCTGAAATTACCTTTACCAGAGTCATAATATGAATCTACAGTATCTGTCTTTTTTGTGTATGACTTATTTCACTCAGCATTATGTCCTCAAGTTTCGTCCATATTGTCATATGCTTTGGGACCTCATTTTGTCTTATGCTGCATAATATTCCATCATATGTATACACCACATTTTGTTTATCCATTCATCTGTTGATGGGCACTTGGATTGTTTCCATCTTTTGGCAATTGTGAATAATGCCACTACAAATATCAGTGAGCAAACGTCTGTCGCTACATTGTTTTCAGCTCTTCTGGGTATATATCAAGTAGGAATATTGATCATCAGCCCTTTCTTGAGTCAAAGTATCTTTCTCTGGATACCTTACTTTAAACATTTTTATGGCCTTTGAACTGTAAATTGTAATTTAATAAATTCCCTTTGTAAAAGCCATTCCATTTCTGGTATATTGCATTCTGGCAGTATTAGCAAACCAAAACAGATTTTGGTACCAGAGAAGTGGGATGCTGTGATTTTGAAATACCAAACATGTTGGAACGAGTTTCCAAGGGGAAGACTCTGAAAGGGCTGTGAATAGTTTGATAGAAAAGACCTGATTGCTTTGAACAGACTGTTGGTAGAAATGTGGGCTCTGAAAGGCACTTCCAATGAAGTTTTAGAAAGAAATGATTAATACATTGCTGCAAACTGAAAGAAAGTTTAACCTTCTTTTAAAGGGGCAGAGAATTTGGTGGAATTGTTTACTGCTATTGGATGGAAGTTAGAATTTAAAGGCAACGACCTGGGGTACTTTGCTGAGGAAATATCCAAACTTAACATGGAAAATACAGCTGGTTGCTCCTTACAGCTTATAGTAAAATGTGACAGGAAAGAGATAAGAACTGAACTCTTGGGTACAAAGAAAACAGAAATGATGGTCTAGAAAATTTCTGAGCTTCCAGAAAATGAGAACCCAGTGAATAGGGCCCCATATGAGGATTTAAGCAAACATGGAAGCAGTCAGCCATTACAGGACAAGTAAGAACTGGAGATGGAACCATCTAGAAAGGATTTATAGCAAGTCCTACTGCCTGATGGGTATGAGCCCTGCACACTGCATAGAAAACTGAACAGGGTTGTAGGATTTGTGTAATCAGAACCACTGCCAGGCTGGACTAAAAGTGACAAACTGGTAGAGTGAAGGAAAAATTGCATCATCTGCATAGGCCATGGGAAAGGGTGGGACTGCCACTTTCTAAAGCCCCAAAGATGAATGACTCTGGCTGTGAAATCTAATGGAGTTTACCCTGCAGATTTTCAGAACTGCTTGAAGTCCAGTGACCCCTGCGTTTCTTCCAATTTCTCCCTATGGAAATGGGAATATTTATTCTGTGACTGTCCCTCCTTTGTATGTTGGCAGAAGATAATTTATTCTGAGTTTTATGGGTCCAGAGCCAGAGGAAAATTTTGCCTTAGGACAGACCATCCCTGAAGCTGATTTTGATGAGATTTTGTAGTTTCTGACTGTGTATTGATTTGCATTGTTACTGAAATGGTTTAAGGCTTTGTGATATTGTAATAGAATGAGTGTATTTTGTATATGTAAAGAACATGTCATTTTCTTAGAGTCCAGAGGGTGGAATGTGCAGGTTTGAAACTGTTATTTACCCCAGAAAAGCCATTATGTGTCTTTGCCTCCCATTCCAGAGAGAAAACATCTAACAGCCATTTATTTAAATATCCATTTCTTATATATATGTATAGTAGTTTAAAAAATTGGTAACCTGTACCAACCATGTATTTTAAAAAGATATATCATACTTAAAAGCCCGAGTTTAAAGGACCAATATATCCATTAATCAGTATCCTGTTATACTTTGCTATCAAGTTCAATCATATTTTAAGAAAGACTCCTCTACTTTTCATTCAATCCTCAGTGGAATCAGTATATATTAATGTGCCATAATTTCACTTGCCAGCCAGGACTAACAACCATTCAATATTTTCATGTAAAAACAATTGTACTCACTATACAGGTTCTCATTTAAATTAACAAACTGGCATTTTCTACAATAGATGTGTCAATAGCAGCCTGATGGATCAAGTGAGTAATTATTCTTCCAAGCTTAGGATATCAATTTCAGATATTTTAAAAGGAAGAAAAATATGATGCTTCTGTATGCCTCAATCGCTTTCTGGCCACCATAATGAAAGGATTTCAAATTCTTTATAGAAGCCTTTGAAAAAACTTCACCTTTTGCACTATTGTATTGCTAAATGCCACTATATAAATTTAATTTCTTTAAAAATAGCAGCATTCCTTTATCAAGCACATAGGAGTAGCCAGTTTTGTTAAGATGTTTTATATTTATTATTTACAATCCTCTCACCAGCTCCACACGGCCAATGATACTGCCTCTATTTTAGAGATGAAGGAAATGAAGCTCAGTAAAATTAAATAATTTATCCAAGGTTGAATAGCTAGTAAAGAACAAAACAAGTCTCTCCGATTTCAAAAGTTACACTCTTTTCACTATGGCAGGCAGAATATTGCAAACTAACTTGGGAGATCAATGTCCATGGGTGCGTACGAACCCCTGCTTGTGCAAGCGGAGACACAACAAAGAATGAAAACAATTGGACATTCATTGTTCCCCTTGTTTCACTTGGGACTCTGTGCAAGGAAAAAGCTCACATCCCAAATGGAAAGTAATTCTAACAGTGACTTTATCCATAGTCATTTTGTTCATTTCTAATTCAAATTGGAAAATCAATCTGGCAACATAACAAAATGGCTCTCGCTAAAGGTAGATCCTTGTTAATTCATTAATACTTTTCTTAGAGTTGCTTTCTAGAAAATCTCCACAGAGAAAATGAATAACTGAAGGATGCCTTCAACCTTAAAAAAAAAGTACAAAGAACTCGGGTTTTTAAAATTATCAGTTTATGGTACAAGCTAATTTTAATTTCCTTTAAAAAAAAAATCCTTGACAAATGGCTTGTGTTTTTTCTGAACCAAAGCAAAATAATGTAAATAAATTAAAATGATCTTTCTTCATACTTTTAGTCTAAATTCCCCTACTGTGCTGAAAATTTGGGAGGAGTAATGATGAAAACATGCCAGGTATAAAACATGAGAGCTCTTTTCCAAATTAACTCAAAAAGCTTTTCAAATTTTGTTTGTCTTAGAGAGAATTTTATCATAAATTGGCTTTAATACCCGAACTATCTTTTTCTTGAAATAAGGAAGAAAAATAAAGTGATGCAATCTTGAGTAAAGTAGACAATATCTGTCTGCATGAATGCAATAAGTTTAGATGCTCACTGCTTGCTCATGGGAATATTTTACTTATAATTATGAATAAAGTCTTTGCCAAATAAACTTACTTTTTTCTATGCCAATCATAACTAAATCTTCAGTTTAAAATGTCTAATCCAAGGTGAAGAAAACATATTTTTATACTTGTATAATTAAGCCACATTTCAAATCAGATAATTATAAAGGGACACATGGAAAGCCCCAGAGGTTTCAAATGGGTTCCGTAAGCTCAGATTCTAGATTCCCATGTTTAAAGAGTGCAGTCTTTTCTGTAACTGTACAGGAGAGGGTAGCAAGTGGCGGCAGAATTTGAAGAGAATTTGAATTCATTGTAAACATAAACTGAAGGGAAGAAACAGGCAAGGCAAGATAAAAGATAAAAATGGGAGCCAGCATAGATAGAAATGATATAAATTAGAAGAATTAAATAATTTTCTAGATTTAAAGATGACTAATCATATGTATAAATATCTATAACCTCAGCAGAAACTTAAAAAAATTAAAAAAAACCCAACCAGCTCATTTTCAGTGAGTAACTGTACTGAAATAGTTCCATTGTGACTCCTTTTCATTTGTCATTCAAAAGAAAGTTTTCCTGGTTGAGAGTGGACTAAAAAAACAGGCCTAGCCAATAGAACTTTCTGCAATGATAGAAATTTCCAAGGCCTGTGCTGCCCCATGGGGCTACAGAGCACTTGGAATGTTATGACTGAGGAACTGCATTTTAATTTTAATTAATTTAAATTTAAATATCCACAGGTGGCTAGTGGCTACCATACTGGATAGTGCAAGTCCATAAAATAGCTCTAGTTTATTTCCTAGGGGGGAAATAAACATAAATTCACTGCTAAACTCTCAACTAGAAGAAAACCAATACCTTTGGGTAATAATATAGACAAATGTAAACAATTTGGCTTTATCAGATTCATTCATTTCTTCCTGCCTTCAATAAAAATTTATTGAACACTCATATAAACTGATGGTTCAGTACCCAGAACATTTTATTTATAAGGGTAAAAGGATTTAGAAAGATTATATTTTAAAAATATGTTGATCGACTCATTGAATGAAATGCAAGATACTCTGTTTAATACAACCAAAGTCCTGATTAAGACAGGAAAGTTACTCATTGGCTCCATATATGCCACTTGCTCTCATTACAGATTCAGTTGCCTTTCTCTGTATGAAATATTATCGTTTCATAAAATTTTACTTCCCTAACAGCAAGCACTGGTGTTCAGATCTATGCTTCTGCATGTAGTTAGCCATTCAAATGTTCAAAAAGCAGATATCCAGTGGTTCCACATCCATTCAGTCTTAAAAGACACTCATTAGGAACATGTTTCTGGACATTCCCTTTTGAAATATAAATGCCAAATGTTAACAAAAACTACTCCATCAGCAGATTTACCTCTTTCTTCTCATATGTCATTTAAGTTAATAAAATTTCAGACTCTGTCAAAGCTGAGGCCTCAGTAAAGTATACAAATTTGGGGCTATGAATGGAACTTTTCCAGTGAGACATATTAAGAAAAAAAAAAAAATTCAATGGTCTACACAAAAAACTTGAGAGACCTTAGCTGTGAGTTCTAAGCATACTCATCTTTTTTTGTATAGTACCTGAAAATTTTTTTATGACCCTGGGATTTCTCATTTCTAAAGCAACCTTACCCAGCAATCCAATTTAAGGGATTTCAGTGTAAGGACACAACCACATAAGGGATATGATTTTAGGGGGCAAGAATTTTGTAATTGCACCACATGCATCTATTTTCCATTTAAATGCTCTTGAAATGCTATGCTTCATTCTAAATTATCTACATATATTGTCATAGAAAGACACCCACAAAACAGTGTCAATTGAAAAAATAGTAGGCTAAGGGTAGTGAATGGCTGAATGGCTGGCTGGATGGATGGATAGAAAAGGGATAGGTAGATAAATGAATGGATGATAGAAATAGGTTACAGAGACAGATGATAGAGAGAGAAAATAAAGATGTTCATCAAAGTAGTGATAGTGAATAACAGCTTTGTGAGATTTGGGGTAGTTTTTCCTACTTTGCTTTTACTTCTCTACATTATTTTAGTTACTATGTCAAGTTCAAATCATTCTCTTCAAAAACTTATACTGTTTCAAATGTAAGATTGGAAGAAAAACTTGTTGGCTTAAACTCTAAACTATTACAATAGGAAATAAATGTTAGCATGATATAAAAATGTTAGTTTGAAATTTAGCATAAAGCCATTAATCCTCAGAAGGAAGACCAGTTTGGATTAGTGAAAAATCTTAAAGATTATAATAAATACATATGAAAATGAGTTTCCATCACTCCACTCCTCTCTCTTTAAAGCTACAACTCCCCACTCTATACCCACCGCCATCCTCAACTCTTCATTTTCAGAGGATGCTTTTGCTCATAATTCACAGAGAAAATGAAAATCATCAAACAGAAACTCCCTTAATCTGCAGTTACCACCTCTCCACTGCATTCCTCTTTTAGCACTGATCCTCCCTTCCTGTCTTAATTTAAATGAGGATATGTCCTTCCTCCTATCAAAGGCTGATCCATTCAGGTATGGATCAATCCCATCTCTCATCACACTAATGATTAAATCCATTCTCCTGTCATTTCAATATTTGCTCTTTACTGGACACTTCCCATGATCCTTCAAACACAGCCTTGAGTTTACATAAAAAGAAAGAGCCTTTCCTGAACTTTAAAGCCCTCCTACTCTTTTACCTCCAGTTCTCTGCCACACTTCCTGAAGATGTCTGTATACAAAGCCTTTTTTATCTACAACCCACATTCACTCTTTAACCCTACTCCATTCTAGCTTCCACTTCAATCCCTTTACTGAAATTACTCTTGTTCACATCTGAGACCTCCATGCTACTAAATCCAAAGAACAATCTTCTATCAACTTTTATCACTCAGTCTTTAGGCAGAGTTTATCACTTGCAATTTTCAGGAACACTCTTTTCACTTAGATTCCATACCTTGGTTTTAATGTTTCTCATTCATTTTTGTTTGATGGATGGCTTTTTAAAATAAGCTTCATTTTTGAACAGCTTCATATTTACAGAAAAATTACAAAGGCAGTTCAGAGAGTTCCCACATATCCCACCCCGCCTCCCCCTTTTATTCCCCTATTAACATGGTACATTTGTTATTATTAATGAACCAATATTGATACATTATTAATAGCTAAAATCCATACTTTATTTAGATTTCCTTAGTTTTCACCTAATGTTCTTTTCTGTTCATCATATATCTTTAAGTTCTTCTAGACTGAGACAGTTTCTCAGACTTCCTTATATATATTGACCATGACAGGTTTAAGAAGTACCAGTACAGTATTTTGTGGCATGTCTGTATTGGAATTTGTTTAATGTTTTCTTCATGATTATATGGGGTTATGGGTCTTGAAGAGGAAGAACGCAAGCCATTTTCATCATATCATATCCATTGTATATATAATATCAACATGACCTACCACTATTGATGCCGACCTTGATCACCTGGCTGAAACAGTGTTTGACAGGTTTCTTACCTGTAAAGTGATACTTTTCCCTCTTTCCGTTCTGCAGGATTCATTATATGCAACACACACTTAAGGAATGGTGAGTTAAGTCCATCTTAATTCACTGAAAGTCCTTCCATCATGTATATTGCTGAGCATATTATCTACTTTTGTTCATAAACGTGCAGAGTTCATCCTGCCATAGATTTTGGAAAGAACTGTTTCGTCCCTTTTCACTTTCAGATTCACAATTCTGATTCACACATATTCTCTTTCTCCTCCATATACACATTCACACAAACCTGCCATGACTCACCATATAATGCAGTCATGAGTTCACAACATGAGCCAGATTTAAAAAAAAAAAAAAGGCTACCCTTCCCCTCTAAGGGCTAAGATTTTCTAACTGTGCCAGGTATCTAGCTGATAAATTGCTCCTCCCTCCTCCAATAAGAGTTGTCCATTTGTGAGCTGTAGAGAGACTAATACAATCATAGTTGTAAATGTTTTGGGCTGTCTCCTCTACAGCACCTTCCCACATATACCCAAATATGAAAGCTCCACAAAGGCAGGAATTTTTTTGTTTTGGACACTGCTTTATCACAAACGTCTATAACAATGTCTGGCCCATAACAGGCACTCAGAGAATATTGGTGGAACAAATGAACAACAGAATCAATGATGGAACCACCCCACTAGTTTCCCCATTATGCTAAGATGTTATTAAAGTTGACCTGAGCTCAAGCTGGAACTCCTGCTACACAGATATTTAGGAAACCCATAAGAATAAAGGAGATGCAGCCAGTTAAAGGATCTGAATTTAAAGACAGCAAAAGTAAACACAGAATTGCATTGTTATCCAGACAGAAGAAATAATTAGGCAAAAAAAAAAAAATGTACAGTACTAAGAAATATGGGCAGGTTGACACATTTTAGTGCTAGAAGGGAAATTACTATTTGTGACTTAAATTCTTAACAATTTTTAAAGCCCATCATACTTGAATATACATGTCAACATTATACTCCCTGAAGAATTAATTTGGCTAAGTTGTCTAAAGTGACAGATAAAGGGCTGTGAATTACGCTGATCCTCAGAGAAGAGCCCGTTAGCTCTGCTTAGAAGGAAATAGGATCCAAAAGTTCTTTTCAATCCAAGCAATCAAAGCAGAGCATTTAATTGATACAAAGGAATAAGGCACTAAAATCCTAAAACATTAGAATGTAAATACATGAATAATTTCCAGGAATAATTGGGGTGAGCACTCCTTACAGCTATGATATATGTTCTTAAATATTTTTGTTCATAACTTCTCTAACTGTACTCCACAGATTTGACTATTGATATCTAAATGCTACTGAGGCCCAGGACTAATCTACTACATTAAGCTGAATTCTTCCTTGCAGTCACCAAGGACAATATCAAGACAGTATGGTTTCCCAAAAAATATTCATTGGATTGCATTTTATAAAATTCCGAAGTTCCCCAAAACACCTTCACACACATCACCAAATAATTCTCCCAATGATCCAGGTATTGTTGGTCTGGCTTCACCAGATCCCAGCTGTCTTTCTGATAGGCTGCAGAAGTCTCGTTACTACTACTTTTCACAGCAAGGAAGAATTTCCAAACACTCCCGCCACCAAAATACATCCCAACATTGTGGAATAGGTAAATCTGCTGAATTATGATGCAAAAGATAATCTGATGTTTCTGGATGGTTTTAAGATACAAAGTGCTGCCAGGTCAACAATAAGAAAACATTGACAAGGCTCAATAATAACTGAAGGAGTCCAGGGCATGCCAGTCTCATATAAAAGAACAGATGCTTCCACTAGTAAAACTGAGAGCAAAGAAGGTGATAATTCATTTGAAGGACAAATAACCCAACATACAAAGACCAGGAATAAGATATTTTTAAATAAGTCTGAAATGTGAACCTTTTGGGAGGATCTTGTGGTAGATCACCTTTTACAGCATTCCAAGAAAAAAAAAAAGAGATAGAGATTGTAAATAAACTAATGAGAGACAGGTGGTTTAAATGCAATTAGACTTTTAGTGGGCTTTCGCTAAAAATCCTTCAGATGAGGCAATTAAATAAATTGGTATGTTTCAGAAATATGTGAATATCTAAAACAAATTAAGTATTGACGTAAGAGACAGAAAAGTCCTATCAGACATAAATGAACAAGTCACAGAGATAAAACTGAGATACAAAGACAGAGAAAAGGTACCAGCTGTTGAAGGAGGACAGTTCTCCAAAGGGAAAAAAAATTAATTTTGGTTAATTAGAAGTAGGGGAACAAGACAAGGTTATTTTATTATGAATAATGTCGAATATTTATGAATTACCGTAACAACATGACATCCTTGTGCAGAGGCCATGTTAATCTTCTGTATCATTGCAATTTTAGTATTTGTGCTGCTGAAGGAAACACATGCTGAATATTTACACAAATGTTTGGACAAATGCACAATTCAATAAAAGTGTCAAGAAAGGCACATTTAGAATTGCACATGATCCCTATCTGCAGGACTTACTGTCTGAAAAATCAAACTAAATGAGGTCACAGTTGATTTAGGGACAAGCGGGGACACATTAACATCCCAGATAGGAATCCAGGCTGATCAGCAATGATGAGTCTCTTCCAGATGTTCAGGACGACAGCAGCAGTTGGGGATGACTTTGTCGACATTTGGGGTAGCATGCCAATGGTGCCTCAACCTGTTCAAAAGGGGACTAAGCATGACTGCTACAGACTTTCATAAATGAATAGAAAATTCCTTAATAAGGGAGCTTGGAGTTCTCTCCCATAATCCATTCTCGCCTTCTTCTTAGTAATAGAAGTGCCACTGACCATATTTCTAAGACTTCCTTGTAATTAGATGAACCATGTTACTTAATTATGATCAATAGAATGTAAATGAAAGTATCCTTAAAGGAAAGTGGCATAGTTTTTTCTCCTATCTTCTTCTTTCATAATAGTAGGAAAGCAAATGTATGACAGGAACTCCAGAACTCATGCTGGACCACAGTCTCAGGAGTGAAAATTACACATGAAAGAGCCCCAGAATAGAAGGAACCTGGACCCATAATCCCATGGTCTGACTTGCCAGTTCTGGCCTGCCTGTGTCCAGAATCAATGCAAGGTGGAAAGGACCTTCTATCCCACCTAAGCCAGAATTTTTATAGGCTCCTGTCACATACAGCCAAACCTAAACCTACATAATACAAGAAATTCTAGAATGAAAACATCATGACCCCAAAATGGGATATTTTATTACTCATGCTATACTCAGAGTATTCAGTTTAGAAAAAAGTCCATAGTTGAATTCATGTCAGAAGAAGAAATATATAATCTGCCTACAACACTAAAGTATACTTTTTAAATTGATTTTGGTTTGATTTTTGTAATTTAATAATACTGATCCAATGTTTCCATCTCTCCATTCTGTTCAACACGCCCAAGAGTCCCTATACCCTAACTGTCTCTTAGTTCTCTATTTCTACTGCAAACATCCTAGTTATTCCTAACTAGGAATAAAAACAATCATTGGAAAGTACACCTTTGTACATTTTCAATATTTCCTTCCCTGAATATATATTGTTCTTATGCCCAACACCAATGAAACTCAGAAGCCCAAATAAATTTTTCAATAATTGTACTTAACGTGTATTGAGTGATACCTTGTGCCATGTACTGTGATAAATTCTTTGCTTCTTTTTCTCATTTAATTCTCAAAATAATCTAATGAAATGGGAGATACTATTACCTTCTCAGAGAAAGAAAAAGAAAATAAACAAATTAAGACACTTGCCTAGATGATACAGCTAATAAAACTGGTACCTGGTTTTGAACTCTAGGCAGTTTACCTCCAGAGTCAACAATAACCATTATGCTAAACTGCCTCCCTAAAAGGGCTGGAAATCATACTATGTGATTTTAATCAGCACTTGTTCTCAGAATTCTTTTTAGGATCACTCTAATATTTTCTAGACAAATGTTTTCTGAAAATGTGATCCATAGAGCACTGGTGGTCCTAAGGAGTCCAACAAGTAATTTTCAGGTGATTTATTTCAGAAACAAAAGCAACAGAACATTCTTGTTCACATTCATTTAATTAACTCCTCAAGATGGATCTTAAGTGGCCATAAAATGTTCAACATTTCTTACAATGAGAGGTAAAGTCTAATTCCCCTGGCCTTTGAAACCGAGATGGTCTTGGTAAGTCACTTGGTCAAATAGAACATAGCAGAAGGGACTTTCTAGGATTTCCAAGGATAGTTTATTAGAAGTCTTGAGCTTCCACCTAGGTCTCCTAGGCTAGTTGCTTTTGAAGGCCTAAACCATCATCAGAAACCCACCTTTCCTGTTTTACATACCTGGAGACCTTAAGACTACCTGGAGAGGGAGTAAGTTTCAGCTGATCCCATCATATGGATCATTCCTAGTAAAGCACCATGAGTGTGAGTGAACAGCCTTAGACCCTCCATACCAGCTGAGCCCTCATCACTGAATACAACTGAGGAATGCCAGCCAGGGCCACCAGAAACATAAAAATCAATAAGCCAAGCCCTGGCCAAATTCTGACCCAAACTGTGAGTAAAGTACTTGCTTTTAAGCCAGTGATTTTTGGAATTGTTTGTTACACAGCAATAAATAACCAGAACAAGATAAATTATAATTTTTCACAGAACCCCTGTGAGAGTCTTATTAATCATTAAGTCTAAATAGGTCACATAAATATTTCAAAGACAGCATCTGTCAGCTTATGTTGGCAAATATTTGTTGACAGACTACAGATAATCTGAGTTATCATATACATATCATTTTCGTGTAATTATTTACAATTTTTTAATGTATGCTTGTATTGGTACTATGGTCTATCATTATGCCACCAATTCCCCCAAAATGGAATGACGGCTCTAATATTGGACATGGATGGAAAAAAACTAAGAAAATGTACAGATGTATACATATATAGAGAGAGAGAGCATGGATGAAAAAATATGGGTATTTACATTTAGATAATGTAAAAGAGTACTGCCCAGAAGTGTACCACAAATCAAGTTGAATCTGACTTCAGAAAGACTAAAGAAAGTGAATCTGTATATGTTCATTCAAGTGAATTTGTGAGCATGAGGATTTAGCATAAACATTCAAAACAGCAGGGTTGGAATACAAAGTGCAATGATAATTACCTGAAAATTGGGTTTTCCTAGACTGCTGATTCATTTCCCTGTGCACTGTCTGTAACAAAAAGTCAAAGAGCAACATACAGCCATTTCAGCTATTTTCAGTCAAAGCATAATGACCTTTCTGGCAAACCAATGAAGTCTGTCCAGAACAAGAACTAAATGATTATATTGGTCATGGGTCTTGATTCAAAGCAACTGAAACTGGCTCTATCTATAATAAGCAAAATGGGGATTTGTTTGAAGGACAATTAAGTGCTTAATTCAGAATCAGTGGAAGGCTAAGGAACCAGGCTTGGAAATGAGTAGAAATGAAAGTATCTCAGTGTTCAATGCCAGAAACCTTGGCTAGAACAACACCTTCCTTCCCCTCCTAAGTCAAAGAGCTGAGGAGCAAATTATGAAAGTTATCCAAGAAAGCCAGGTTACTATGGATTTGGAGATGGTTGCTTTAGAAAGCAGTCTCCCTGAATTACACTTACCACCCCTGCCAATGTCCAAGCTGGCAACCACAGCCTCTCTGAACAAGAGCAAACACATTACTGAAAGGTGATACACTGAAGTGCAGCCCTTCTGTAGACAGGCATGCATGATGGAAAAGAGAAGATGAGGCTAAGTTGAGCATACCCACTTCCTTTTTGCAAACTCACAGATCACAAAATTCTCTGCTTCCCAAGATGAGTAGGAATAAGAATGTGTGACCAGAAAGGCCAGAAAGGTTTCTCTACATGGAACTATGAGATGTGGGCGCGAGTGTTCACTGTGGCGAAGGTCATATGGCAGAAAAGTCTGGTCCTTGTGCTGATGCTGCCACAGCAATTGCCAAGAATCTGACCTTCACTTTGCCGTGGCCTTAGTCCATCATGATTCACATCAGGCCCTATATCCCTATTTACTCAGCCACCACAAGAGGCCTTGGACTCCTAGGCCATACCGCCTCACTTGGATGCTCACCCCATATATCTCTGTGCACTGCATGTGATGGGCCAGCTACCACCCCTCATACCTTGAAAACCCCTAACCCCTCAAGTAATGATCTACCATCAGCAAAATTCCTTGCAACGTAAATTTTCTCTCCAAATCTCTTCACCTTCTTTTCCAAACTAAGTCTTCCTATCTTTTGAAAACCTAATTGAATAGTTGCTGTTTTTTTCCAAACCCAAAGACAAGCTAGTAGTGGCTTGTCATTTCCTCAAACTTTTATAGATCTTCCTAGAAGCTCATGTCATCAGATGATAATTCTACCAACTCTTCATGGTAGCAGTCAACTACAGATCTCACCTCTAAGTTCATTGACCTCCACATCTCCAGTAATCTTGTTTCCCACCTCAGTCACCTACTCAATGATTACAACTTAAACACTGTCATACTCATAAACATTGCACCCTCAATCCATCAGTGCAATAAGCATCTCCTATTCCCTCCCTCAAGGACCCAAACTTCCAAAATGATTCCTGAGAACTACCATCTACTTATCCAATCACCTTTACTGTTCATTGCCCCCCTTATATTTTTGTTTTCCTCCTAAATTGACTTCTATTCCATGGCTTGTCAATATAATCACTCTTTGTGTATACTCTCAATGCACACTTACTCTCTCTACTCTAACCCCACAGGACTGGCAATTCCCAACCCTAGTGAAATTCAGCTCTTTTCCCTATCAATACTTGGTCCCAAGAAGTGCATGTGACTTAAGAATACCATAAAAAATTTTGACACTATTCACCCTGAATTCATGACACACATCTTCAGTGGGCCTTCGTTCTGACAGCCCTGTTGTGTTCCCTGGTCATTTCTCTTTCCTACTTCTCCTCCCTCTTCAAACTGCAATGTTCTCTCACCTCTCTTGACTACCTTACCTCTTTTCTAAGAAAAGTAAAATAAAGAAACTGCTTAGAATCTCATGATCAAATATGCCAACCTATCTATAACAGCAAAAATCCCATATTCTTGGCCTTCTTTCCTGTTACAGAGGATGAAGCACCCAGCAGTAAAATACAGTTTTTAAAGTTTCCCTCATCTTTAAAAAAAGACAGACTAGACTTAACCTTGGTGTATGACTTTTTCCAACCACATTCCTGTTTCTCTTTTCCCTTTCGTAGCAAAACTCCTTAAAAGTATGACCTACACTTACTATTTTCATTCTTCACATTCTCTCTTTTTACCTACCACAAACAGTCTTTTGTTCCTATCACTCCAAAATAACCAAACTTTCAAAGGCTATCAATAACCTTCATCTTACTCAATCCATTGGTAAATTCTAGGTACTCATCAACAGGATTTGACACAATTGATAATGTCCTTATTCCTCCTATCCCTCTTCCATCTTTCCCCGTTTGGATGCAAGAATATCACTCTTGGTTTTCATTCTGCCTTCCATTCTGCTCCCTACTGTTTTCTTTGCTGATTCTTCCTCATCTCCTTGATCTCCAGAAACAAACATACCCCAGGTCATCAAGGTTCTCTTCATTCAGTCCCTAGGTGATCTCACCCAATCCCATGGTTCTAAATGACATTCATCTGCTACTGATTCCTAACGTCCCAGGCCTGACCTCTCAACTGAATATCAGACACATTTTTATAAGTCCTTAAAATTTACATCGGTTTGGGAAGTCCAGTAGGGGTCTCAAGCCTTAACGTATTCAAAACTGGTTTCTTTGATCCAACCTTACAAAATAAAAATCTGCTTCTCCTCCAACTCTTTTTCAGTTTATCAGGTGAAAAAACCTGGGAGTCATCTTAACTTCTCTCTCACATCCACATTCAATTAATCATCAAATACTTCTGATTCCACCTTTGAAATATATCCAGAACCTAGGTTTGTCTCAACACTTCTGCCATTTAATACCATCACATGGTTCTCAAAGTGTGGCCCCCAGACCATCAGCACCATCACCACCTAGGACTTTATTTGAAAATAAAATTCTTAGGCCCCACCACAGACCCACTGAATCAAAACTGGTGACAGAGATCAAGGGAAGGCTTATTGTAAATGTTTCTAGATTGTAAGATATTACAGCAGTCACATCTATTCCTGAGTTTTACTGGTTATTTCTAAATTATGAGATGCTGAGCTCTTTGTGTATAACCTGGTTAGTCCCTAGAATTTGGAGTATCTATGTGACACCTAAGACTCAGAGCTAGTGTTCTGCAGCTATGAAAGTCAGCATTATCCCATACAGCAACTGTTCAAAATGCTGAAAGGAGATCAGACTTCAATTAGAGATATGAATGAAGCAGATCTGGTTAGGATTAAGGTATATCACACCTTATGGTATTAAGGTATATACTAATGTTTATCACTCCAATAGATGACATTGACGGTGTTTTAAAACTTCAACTTGTGTGTGAGACCAAAGGAAGAGATGCTTATCTGGTGCAAAATTTATATTTTCTGCAGCATACTATCTAATTTATCTTGTATAGTCAATTTATTCAAATACAATAGTTACATGGAAACTTGAATAGAGAGTGAGATCTTATCGGTCTGTACAGGTTAGCGTGATGCCCTGATATATCCCACAGTAATGTGGGCAGAGAATTAAAAAAGTTTTTGAAAAGTCCCCTTGGGGGGCTGGGGAAAAATGTGGAAATATTAAACTTCCCCATTGGAGGAGCTCCTGATATTCTCACAAGCACTGAGGACAACTACCAATTTAATAGGTCGAACTCTCAATCTTGGGGTTCATCCTTATGAAACTTATTTCTGCAAAAAAGAAGCTAAGCCTACTTATAATTATGCCTAAGAGTCACCCCAGAGAATCTTTTTTGTTGCTCAGATGTGGCCTCTCTCTCTAAGCCAACTCCACACGCAAACTCACTGCCCTCCCTATCACGTGGGGCATGACTCCTGGGGATGAGTCTGAACCTTGCATCTTGGAAAAGAGAAGTGTTCCTTGACCAAAAGGGGGAAGAGAAATGAAGCAAAATTAAGTTTCTGTGGCTGAAATATTTCAGAAAGGGATGAAAGGTCATTCTGGAGGTTATTCTTATGCATTATGTAGAGATCCCTTTTCAGTTTTTAGTACATTAGAATAGTAAGAAGGAAATACCAGAAACTGTAGAACTGTATTCCAGCAGTCTTGATCCTTAAAGATGATTGTATAACTATATAGTTTTTATAGTATGACCATGTGATTGTGAAAACCTTGTGGCTGACACTCCCTTTATCCAGTGTATGGGCAGATGAGTAATAAAACAAGGACAAAAAAAAATCAATAAATAATAGGGGGGGATAAGGGGCATGTGATCTTTGGGCATTCTTTTTCATTCTTATTTTTATTCTTATACATATTTTTTTGAGTAATGAAGATATTCAATAATTGATTGTGGTTATGAATGTACAACTATATGATGATACTGTGAAAACTGACTATACATTTTGGATGATTAAATAGTATGTGAATATATCAGTAAAATTGCATTTAAAAAAGAAACCGGTGGTAGAGCCTAGCAATATATGTTCTAACAAGCCTTCCAGGTGATTCTGATGGTACAGTTTGAGAACCACTGCCTTTGACTAAGTCACCATCAACTTTAATCCAGTCACTATATCCAGTAGACTTCTATGAGGTCACACTGCTTCAGCAAATTATTCTCTGCACAATGGTTACAATGACCTGACATCTACATGTGAAAATGAAGGTCTGTTCATGTAATTCATCTCCTCAAATCCCTCCATATTTTCCCACCTCGCTTAGAATACAATCTAAACTCCTTACCATAGTCCACAAAGTCCTACATAACCTTGCCCCATTACCTCTCTGACCCTGATCTTCTACCCTTGCCCCTCCAGGAATTCTGGCCTCACGTCTGTTCCAAAGGTAAGCCAACAGCATTCCTAACTAAACTCTTTGTTCTGATTGTTCCCTCTGTTTGTATCTCTCTTCTGCCAGATATGTGAATGCCCCAGCCCTTTACTTTGTCTGCTCAAATGTCACCTTGTAGGAAAGGACTTCCCCTCCACCTTGTCTAGGAAACTATAATCCACCAGTCACTCTACCACCATCTGACACATAAATGCTCATTTATCACCTGTACCCTCCCATCATAATGTCAACTTCATGAGGACAAGGACTTCGTTTTGTTTACTGCTGTCTTCCTAAGTGCTTATAGCAGCATATAGTAAAACAGATATTTTTGATGAATGTAAGGACATGGTTCAGTAAAAATTCGAAGTCCCAAGAGACATTACTTGATTGGTTGACCTCAGTCATGTGCCAGCTACTGGGTGAGTTAGGGTGGAAAATAAGAATATCTGACCCCTTGAACTTTCTTGGGGACATTATCTACTATCAAATCCATATCAAATGGGGTCTCCAGCTCCTAATAGCAAGAAAAGTGTCCTGAGGAATTGGGACAGCCAAAAGGAAAAATAATTACTACAAAATGCTCTCCAATAAAGAATTGATTGGATTAAGTCAGAGAAGAAGTGAAAACTCTGGCTAGATCAAAGATGGAGCAAAAAAAAGATACAAGTCACATCATTGCTAAGCTTTAAAAAGCAACCCAAGTGTTAGCAATAAATATTGTGCATGAAAAGAAAGTAGAATTGGTGCTATCAAATGACAGAGTAAGATATCCCATAAAATCCAACATATATGGTAGATTGAGTAATGGCCCCCAAAGATATCCTGGTTCTAATCCCCGGAACATCTGACTATAACTTCATATCTCAAAAGACTATGACAATATGATTAAGTAAGGATCTTGAGATAAGGGAGGAGGTTATCCTGAATTACTTGGATGAGTCCTAAATGTAGTCACAAGGGAGGGAAGAATAGAGAAACAGAAAGTGGCAATGTGACACTGAAGATAAATGCTAGGCTGCTAACTTTGAAGATGGAGAAAGGAGCAACAAGCCAAGGAATGCAAGGAATATGGCTCTAGAAGCTGGAAAAGACAAGGAAATAGACTCTCCTAGAGAGCTTCTAGAGGGAGCCAATTCATTGATTTCAGTCCAGTGGAACCGATTTCGGAATTCTGGGATCTGTAAGAGAATAAATGCTGCTTAAGATACCACGTTTGTAGTGATTTGATACAACAGCAATCAGAAATTAATACAACATACATACAATGTGAGAGCAAAATTGCTACATATATGGATGTATCAGTAGACATTTGATTTTAGAATTGAACAGAACTACTGATGTTCACTGTGAATCTGCTTTTGACATGTGTGATTCACATATGAGATTGATGTACCCAGTAACTTTGGGCTTTAATGTTGAAAATCCATGAGCAGAATGCAGACTACAAAAGGTACATTGGGACCAGTACTAATCAGCACCAGCTATGTATTCAGCAAGGAAGAACATCATTAAAGGAATAAAAAAGCTTCTCCTGAATGTCATACAAATTTGGCTTTATTCAAAGAAAGTTTTTGGTCAGTATCCCTTGATTTGGTGTTAGAGGAAATAATATAGAAGGAAATATGGCAAATGTAAACATGACAAATTGAAGCCACTGAGCATAGTTCAGTGACTATTATCGGAAGAAATAAGCATGGATACCAACTCTGCTTGTTCAACACTGGATTTTGCTGTTGAGTGAGAAGATACTTAGGAGTTTTTTGGTTTTTAATTAAAGAAAACTATTTCTTCATGACATTGACAACTACAGTGAAGAGTGTATTCTATATTATGTAGAAATAATAATCTGCTTTCTGCTGAAAGATCTCCCCATACTTTCTGGATTTATATTCATATATCATCCAAAAACTTGTATTAGCTGACAGCACCACCACATGACATGACTACTATGATCTACAATAGTGAATTTAGGATTTTGTGTTGTAGAAGCATAAAAGGAGGGAGAAAATAAACCAACTGGATGTGAGATGTGATCTCCGGCTTTGGATAGCTGCGATTTAATTACATATACATGTTTCAAACACTAAAATATCATCCCATTAATTTAATAAAGGAAAAATGCTTTAATTTTGTATTTTTTAATTTATCTAAAATAAGTGATTTGAATATATATTTAGGTATACATTATGGCAATGTAGTCTGTAGATGTCAAAGGTTTGACCCTAAGGCAATTTTGTGATTCTGTACAATCTGGCTGATCCCTTTTAGAAGGAATTACCAGCATAATCATTTTCAGCACAGTAGATTGCTCAAAAATATATACATCCAGGGAATACTGAATGTTTGTAAAATTTATTCCAGAATCCCTCATTTCCTTCATCTTCCCTTTACTTTCATTTCCATTTCCTTGCCATATATTCTCCAGCAACATTAGCTTTATACCTTCTTATTTACTTTAAGTACCTTTGGTTACCTGCCCAGCTTCTGATCTTCGTCTTTGTTCTCTGAACCCGAGATAGCCAACCCCTCCTGGAAAAGTGTTTTTATGGCAACCTCTAAATGTCTTATGCCTGAGCACTTTACTCAGGGGCCCTCCCTATCTTGGAGAATGATTCAGATCCAAGATCAATAGTTACATTTAGACTATGATTAGATTCATGGACAGTGATGATATTGTAGAATCTGTCCTTCTCAAGTAGATGGAAGTTAACAGGCAAGCTGCTAATCAGTTACCAAGTATATTAGTTATAATAGACATTTAAATAATCCTGAGACATTAGCTTATTAAGGTAGCAGGGCTAAGTCTGGTATCTAATTATAGTCAATAGTAGAAATCCATGAGTTTTCTTTTTTAGTTTATTTATTTTTATTTTTTATTTATTTATTTTTTTCTCATGGGCAGGCACCAGGAATCAAACCTGGGTTTCCAGCATAGCAGGCAAGAATTCCGCCACTGAGCCACCATTGCACCACCCTAATTTTTAAATTTTAAAATAATATAATCTCATGGTTCAAAAAGTTAAAAATTATAAAAGGTGACAAATCTGATAGACTGGCTTGTCCAGCATGAACTCCAAAACTCTATAATGAAAAATATAGAAAATTCAAGATTACTCTTAAACATATCCTTGAAGCTTGGGTTCCAGATATGAATTAAGTTCCACCAATCAGATGTACTTTCACAAAATTTGCATTTAGTGCTAAGCTATATGGGGAGAGAGAAGGCATTCTGCAAATGAGAATGGAAGCAGCCGGTTCCAGGATTGTAGTACAGGCATGGTGTTCCTGTAGCCAACAGTTGTGACACTGGCTTCCTCATGTCTGGATTGAAATGCACTTGGTAGGATTCTAGAACCAGAAATCTGGTCAGCAGTCTTCTGATTCCCTGATTTTCTTATAGTAAATGATGTAGCATTTTCCTTGGCAGTCTTAAGTGCTCTAGGAGTTGTTTTGGAAGCCTAATCCAGCGGACTGCTGTTTTTTTAAATATTGATAATATGTGGCAAGTCCCAGATGATACTGATGTCTGTTGAAGTTATTCTTCTACCCCTTATTCATATGTTCTGTGTCTCAGATGAAGCAAAGAAGAGATAAATCAGGTAAGAAATATTCATTTGCTCCCAATTTTATGAAAATTGCTAAGGACTATCATTTCATAAATTTGCCAAGTTCATGATATAGAAGAAACTTAGAAAAAATATGGTATGTCTCAGCCTTTGTGATCTTTCCTAAATGTATAAGTGGACTTCATTTAACATTCCAAGGTAAATTGATATGACAATTATCTAGTGACACTAAGTTTATTTCTGGATTTATAGTATATCCTGTGCTCATAGAAGAGTTGATTTTATTGCAATGTCAAAAGAATTTCCTGCTGCTATGGTCAGTGACCTAATAAACTATCTCATAGATAGGATTGAAAGATAAACTCATCAAGTCTTTAATATATAAAAATTCCTACACTATCCCCATATTGCAGGGGCAGCTGAGGGAAAAAATCATGATGTAATGAACAAATTGGCTAAAATTCTGACAATACAAATTTAATTTATTCCAAAGATTTAATTTCCACAGTTTAACAAGCTAAAGAGTCACACAAAATTGGAAAACTGGACTGCACTCATAAAATAAGCAGGAAGACCCAAAGGTCTCTTGCCTCTGCTTTTAAAACATTCTATTACAGTTGCTTGTTAATAACAGTACTTTACATTGTCAAGCTTTTATAAAGCTTGTTTAGTTTGATCACCCACAGTCCAAAGTTACCTTTGAAAGGAGACTCACCATATATGTCCCCAACTCTATTACTGATACAGAGTTCAAATCAGGGAACATCTGTGAAAAGACTCATTTGTTCCTTAATCAGAACATATCAAGTGTTCTTGAGAATTCACATTGCCATAAATTGCAACATTAGACAAATTTGTACAATCACATCCCAATACAATGGAAGTTTCCATAACAGCATGTAACTCAGTGATGAACACATCCTTTCTTTTCATCATGTTGGGAACATAACAACACTGACAACAAAACACTTGACAAAGCACCAATACAACTTGCTTCGATGAGACTCTTACCTCTTCTTGGAAAGCCAGTACTTGAAAGAGTTACAATAAAGACTTCACCTTTGATCAACGATTATGTTTCTACAATAAACCTGTCCTTTAGGATTAAGACTGTGTTTAGAATTGAGTGAAAAATAGACAACAGAAACTTGAAAATCTGAACATGGTACAGGTCAAACATACAGCGTATGAGACAGACCAAACCACGTTGAGTTACTCTCGTTGGTAAAGCATTTAATGTAATTAATACCTACATCTATTATCCTATGGTAGCTTAGATAATAATCTTTCCCTGTTACTCTTTTATAACATTTCTCCTAATATGCCCAAGCCAAGTGGTGTTATCCTGACAACAAACAGCCCAGGCTCCCAAATATAGTGGAAAGTAGATTGGAACAGACTGAGCTTGTCCAGAACAAAGACTATATTCCCAGAACTGATTATTTCTCAAAGTGTTTTCCTGCCCACCCTACCATTGGAAGCATTCTTCTATGTAATTATTTCCCTATTTTCCCCCTTGACTATGTTCCCCAAAACCTTCCAAAGTAGATCTGCAGTTAGGCTATCGTCTCACAAATCTGGGGCCCACCTTTCATTGCAAACATGAGTAAATAAGTAGATGACAATCACAGATATAAATTTGAATTGATTTCCAAATTATTACTCTTAATCAAAACATATTAAAACCTAACAAAATTAAGGCAAATAAATAGGAGGGAATGGACATGAGATAACTTCTTCCTTAATCTGACCTAGACTACTACTCCCCTGGAAAGGATAGATAGGTCTGCACCCTTGGTCCTGCCCACTAAGATCAGGGCATGCATCTCCTTGGTTATAACCAGACTAATCTGGGTTACCTTTGTTGCCTTTATGTGGTGGCTTCAATATTTGGCATAAAAGTTTCTGCTGCAGCAGCTCTTTAGAATTCTCACACCAAAAGAGAGTACCTCTAGTTTAAAAAATAATCTGAAAATATTGATCTTCTAGAGATACTGAATGTAAAAAGCTCTAGGAAAAAGGGACAATGATCATAACTGAGTGAGCCCATTCACTGAGAAAAGGGTAAATATTACAGGTGTGCATTCAATAAAGTGAAGAACACCAGTTCCCTGACCCCTCTGAATTCTAGATAATTGTCTCCAAGGTTTATACCATCCCAGGAAGGAGACTGAGGAGGTATTCATGGAGAAATTAACTAATCTACAAGTAAAGATGTTGAGATTCAAATTTGGAGAACCCCAGACAAAACAGACTTGTTTCCAGCCCATCCCATTCGCCATATATATTCCATATACAATGTATATATATATCACATGCATATATATATATTGCATATATATTACATAAATTACATATACATAACATATATTGCATATACATAACACATATTACATATATATTGCTTAAATATATTATATATACAGTATTAAAGCTACCAGAATATAATTCACCAGACACGGATTAGCATTTACAATGGGGATTTATTAGCTTACAAATTATATTTCTTAGGCCATGAAAATATCCAACTCAAGCAGCATCTGCTGGTCCTTCACTCCTGGGTTCCATTGCTTTTAGCTTCTGGTTCCAGTGGCTTCCTTTCTGCATCCTGCTGGTCCTCTCTTATCTTCTCCAAGCCTTTTCTCTTTCTGAGCTCTCTGGCTTTTCTTTTATCCTCATAAAGGACTCCAGGAAAAGGATTGAGACCCACCTTGGATGGGGCAGGTCACATCTCAAGTGAGATAACCCAACCAAAAGTTCCCACCCACAATAGGTCTGCACCCAAAGGAATGGCTTAAAAGAACATGGCCTTTTCTGTGGTATGTAACAGCTCCAAATGAACATATTTATCTATAACAAGCCCTGTCCAAAGACTGAACTTTTCATTCTTAAATATAAGTGGATAGACAAGGGTCATGAGGCATCTGAAGCATGACTCCTCTGAGGCACAAACACCAAAATATACAAGAAAAGAAAAATGGAGGAAACAGAGGCAATGAAGACAGGAGAAAGAAAAAAAAACTTAAAAACAAAACCATTATTATTAACTCAAGGAAGAGAAAAATAAAATATTATTGAATGACTGGGGCTGGGGGTAGGGTGGGTTGGGAAGGTTTTAGAGACAAAAGGAAAAAAGCTGTGAGAATTTATATATAGAATAGCAGAAAATTAATAAAGATTTAATATATAACACTGAGAAAACCTCCAATAAAACAGGAGTTCTAGAAAGAACAAACATGAAAATAAGAGACTTAAGGTGGTGTAAACTTTGAGTAACAGAAGCTCACAGAAAGAGAAAACAGAAAAAAAAAAACAGGGAAGAATGTTTCAAAGAAATAATTCAAGAAAGTTTATCAGAATATAAAGTCATGAATTTCCAGACTGAAAAAGCCCACGCAGTGTCAAAAAATAAAACAACATGTAAAAAGTCCTATAGCAAGGGATGTAACCAGGAAATATCAAGAACAAGGAGCATATTCTAATAGAGTCTAGAAAGAATTTAAAGCATTAAGAATAAAAAGGCAAAAGAAATTTCAACAACACTGGAAACTAGAAGACAATGGAAAATTAACTTCAAAATTGTGAGGAAAAATTATTCCCGATGTATTCCATACCACTAAATTGTGGTATCAAGTGTGATCACAAAATAAAAACATTTTAAATTATGTGAGATGTTTGAAAGTTTTTCTTCTCTACATCCTTTCTCAATAAACTATTGAAAGATATGTTCTACCCCAAAAATAAATAATAAAGTAATAAAGAAACAATATAGGACCCAAGAAAGAGGAAATCTAACTTAGGGGCAAGGCAAAGGGAATTTCTAAGATAAAGGTGAATAATGATGGTGTATAGAAGCTTAGAGAGACCTCCAGGAAGAATGTAGCCAAGAAAGAAAAAGAAACTTCAAGACTTTCTGAAACATCTAACAATATTAAAAGTGTTTTAGAGTTCTTCCCAGGAATTTATGTTTAAAATAATGATGAACTCATAGATATCTTGTCAAAGAATTGGAAAATGAATAAATATAAGTAAAAATATATTAACTAATATAAACATATAAATTGAGATAAAGATATTAACTAATACAAGCATATAAATTGAGATAGAGATATTATATAAAACGCCTAAACTTGTTTTGTGAAATCACCCTTGAGAATAGGAGAATCCTAGAATTATTTGACTTTTAAACTGTATACTTTAACTTTGAAAAAGAATATTTAATGGTATACTGTTTAAAACCCAAATCCCCTTGAAATAATCTTATAGAAAAAAGTCAAAGTTTAAAAAACAGAACCACATTCATTAGAGCATTGCTTCAAATTGTAGGAAATTTACAATAATCATAATGTCCACAAATAGGAGGTCAGTTAAATTTATACTCATATTATTCATTATTTATTATTGAATACCAATACTAAATAAGCCACAGATAAATTTTGATGATAAAAATATTTCAAAATTATAATTAAGTAAAAATATAGGTTACAATGGTATGCTCATTATCCTTTTTTTTTTTAGTTAGGAAAAAGACCTATAGAACAAATCTGGAAGGGTCATAATGAACACCAAATAACAGTAATCATCGTTATTTCTGGATGAAAGGAATATAGGAGTTGTTTTTTCCCTCTTTTTAAGTAATCTTGCTTCTCCTTATTCTCACATTAGAACCAGTGGTAGATTGGAAAAATGATAGCAATGCTCTATAGCCTCTCTGGTCAACAGGAAAAGTCTGAGCTGGCCCTGTGAGTTGCTCTGATCTGCAGAATGTGTTAGAGGTGATGTGGTATCAGTTCTGAATGCAGGCTTCTGCAGACTGCATAGCTCCTGCATTACCACTCTTGCTAGCCAGTCACCATGAGAACAAGCCTGGGCTAGACTGCTTGGAGAATGGGAGACTACATGGAGAGAGGCACAGGCATCCTAGCTGAGGCTTCATAAACCAGCCAGTCCTAGCTGCCCCTAAGGTTGAACTCAGACTCATGTGCAAGACCAGCTGAGATCAGCCAAACAAGGTCCAGACGTGAAGAATCATCAGCTGAGCCAACACTAAATGGTCAACCCCCAGAATAAAGATAGTTGTTTTAAGCTACTTAGTTTGGGGGTGATTTTCTTTGCAGCAAAGAAAATAGCTGATAGAGAAATGTATTATTTTTGAAAAACAGTAAAAAGTTATTTAATATAAGACAACCAGAGATAGTTTAATCCTGAAAGCTAAGTAGTTGGTAGCATAAAAAAATTAAACTCAAAATGATTGCGTTAGGGTTCTTCAGAGAAAGAGAACCAACAGAATACATGCATACAAATGCTTAAAGAGATTATGAGGAATTGAGTCATGTGACCATGGGGCTGACAAGTCCAAATTCCATAGGGATAGGCTGCAAGCTGGAAACTCCCATAAGAATGACTCTGAAATCTGTCAAATCTGTATTCTCCAAGGGAAGTGGACTGACTGAAATTGAAGCAGAAATTCTATACGATTCCTGAAATCCTCAGTTCTGGACTTTAAGACCTCCAGTTGATTAGATGAGGAGACTCCCACTTCACTAAGGGTAATCTCCTCTGTTGATTGTAGATGCAATCAGCCTTAGATGCGATCAACTGATTATGAGGCAAATCTATTATGAAAAAGCCTTATATTAACAATCATGCCAGTGTTTGCCATAACCTACCCACATTCACACATAGAATTAACTATTACAGTGATGGATATGAAATGTGTTAACTTTTTACTGATTATGTCTATATGAAGAGAATGGGATGATATTAAATCTAAAACCAGTAAAAGAACTTGTATATGCAAAGCACAGTAATTAATGTGAGTTTTACTATGCCCACTAGATAGCACTAAGTCAAACAACTTAGGAAGAATCCCAGAGACACTGAACAGCCTTTCAGTACAAATTTGAACAATGTCTTCTCAAGGGTAAAAGATAAAATCATCAGGGTAAAGAACATTAGATATTGATATAGGAGGCAGATGGAGAAGGGGAGGAGGCAACCACATGCACTGGGTTTGCCCTTGACCGCTACTGACTTAAAGGGATCATTACTGAGAAGAGGGCTGTTTCTCAGCCCCAGGTTTCACTACAGAAGCTAGCCTGTTTTTTCATTTTTATTATTACCACTACATACCCCAGCCATTACTGTTGTGTAGGATTGGACACGTGGGTATACTGATAGGATTTTTTTTTTCTTCTTTTTGCATGGGCAGGCACCAGGAATTGAACCTGGGTCTCTGGAATGGCAGGTGAGAACTCTGCCTGCTGAGCCACTGTGGCCCACCCTACTAGTAGGGTTTTAAGCCTTTCCTAGATGCATCTGGCATTAAACACTGCCAGTTGGGATAGGAAACTAGATGGGAAACAAACCATTTCTCCTTACTTCTGTCACTCTGAATTAAATTATTATTCAATCAAGATGCTAGGAACTGGGTGGCTGCCGTGGCTCAGCAGGCAGAGCTCCGACCTGCCGTGCTGGAGGTCTGGAGTTCGATCCCTGGTGCCTCCTGCCCATATGCAAATTTAAAAAAAAAAAGATGCTAGGAACTAGTTGAAGGTGAAAACTAAAAAAAAAAAAAAAAAAAAGTTTTATTTTTCTTGATCTCTAACCAGAGATAATCTGAAGCATTATGCATGCAAAATTCACGTGTTGCAAAATAGTCTCATTCCTAGAGAGAGTCTCTTAGTATTGTTTTGTTTTCTTGTTTGTGTTAGAGTGAGATCTGTAGTTTCATTTTACAGAGGTTTATAATAGAATTATTCCTAATCATTTGTTTCAATGAAACATTATTGAAAGTCTAGTTGGGCCCTGAAATGGCACACAATATCTTCTGGTGATGAGGATGAGATACTTCTAATGATAAAGTTTCTTTTATAGCAGAGAAATGGCCATGCGGTAATTTAAAATTACAGTTTAACAGTATGACAAAAAACTCTATCTACCCTATAATTGCATCATGTAGAGATTACATATGTGGGTGTACAAAGACTGCAAATATTATTATACATGTGCTGATCTGTGAATGAAATTTGTTTTAAAATTCTTACTACTGTTTTTATGATAGTATTGGTGCAATAAGTTTTTTCAAAGAACACCAAAAAGTAGCTAAACAAACCCTGTCTCGAATGTATTAAATATATTTATAAATATTAAGCATGCAGACTCTGACTTACAGCATTACATAACTTCTTTGAGGCATATTGAAAGATTTGGTAGAATTCATACACTTTTCTCCTATCCTGAAACAAAAGTCTTGATAATCCAAGGGGCCCATATGTGCTACAATAAATTTCTCAAAGCACTTGCTTCATCTAAGTCCATGGCAAGTGATGTATATTCAGTATTCAGTGAACTGAAATGTCAATTTTACAAATTTTAACACCACCATTTTTTAAACTGTAAATTTCCCTTTCCTCAGGACTATAATAGTACTTCTGGGGCCCAAAAGTGCCTTGTAAGACACTGATCTACAAGAAGGAATAGCTTCTTATAAATGGGCACTTCTTATTATAGGAATCAGGAAATTTTTAATTACTTCTACATAAAGTGTTTAAATAATGGTTCTGATCACAAGACTGACTTTAAATAAACTCTTTTTTAAAAATGGGTCTTCTCCCTTAATTATGTTACGTTCATAGTTCCTGAGTCTTTTTCCTGCATTAACTTCCAAGGTTTCGAAGCATAATATTGAATATTGAGTGTCCCTATGCCATCTCTCACTGTAGAGAATTCATCATTGCAGTAATAATAGCTACAGTTTATTGAACAAGTATGAAGTACTATATCAGACGTTGGCATACATTAGCTAATATCGTCTTCACTACAATGCTGTGAGATAGCTACCATTACATTTATATTATATACATGAAAACGAAATGTCAGAAAAGTTAAATAATTCATCAAATGACAAAAGGGTAGTACATGGCAAAACTAGAATTCAAACCAAATCTAATTCCTTATTAATTATATGGTATCATCTGCACTGGAAGACCTCCTGTCTTCCTAGAAGTGCTGTAACAAGGTAGTAAAAACTAAGTGACTTACTCCAATGTTCTGGAGCAGCTAGAAGGAAAAATCTGAGATGATGGTATGGTAGCCCATGATAAACTCTGGGATCTGTCCTGTCTCCTTGTTGAAGAGTGCTTTGAAAACTATTGCTTTTTTCTTTCTTTCTTTGTAAACATGCTATATTGTACAAAAAACAAAAACTATGGCTTAAAACAATAGAAATTTATTATCTCGCCGTTCTGGAGGCTAGAAGTCTGAAAACAAATTGTCTGCAGGGCCATGCCCCCTCTGAAGTCTGCCAGGGCAAATCCTTCCATGCCTTTCCCTAGCTTCTGCTGGTTTACCAAAAATCCTTGGCTTACATTGTTAGCACTTCAGTTTCCACCATCACATGGCCATCTTCTCTCTGCCAGTGTAGGCTTCTCTTTTTATAAGGGCACAAAGTCCCACTGGATTAGGGGCCCTCCCTACTCCTGTATGACTTCTTCTTAATTTAACTAATTCTATCAGCAATAACCTTTCCAAATAAGGTCACATTCTGAAGTACTAAGAGTTAGGATTTCAACATGTTTTGGGGGCACTCAATTCAACCATAACACCTCCTAGCTCTTGAAGCTGATCAAATCAACAGATTCTGCATTATGCTACAAAGCTGAGGCAGTCAGTCCACTCGTGATCCAATTATGTGACCACTAACCATAAGCAGAATGACCATGAATCCTTATTTCCTATGACAGTCCAACACAATTATTAACTGTGCCTTCGTCCACTCTCCGAAGAATACCATTTGGGGTGATAAAGAAAATGGTTACCCTACTCAAAAGGACTATTTTTTATTTGCCAATAACTGGTTGCAGCCCAGGAGGAATTGATTTCACAATGATGTTGGCAAAAGTTCTGTGTGGGGCATCCTGTTTCATATACTAAGCCAGTCCAGATACCTTGACTCTCCTATTGAAGAATAAAAAAGCCAGATAAACACAGTTTTAACATCTTTCTTCATGCATCATTAAGTTTACAAGACAATAAGGAATGCTCTCAGAAAGCTAGGGAGAAAGAAAAACACCAAGCTGATCTCTGCCTTGAGAACATTAACCAAACTGATGAAATTGGCACTGGATTTTTCAAAGCCTCCTAGAAAACAGGAGAGAGGCAGCAAAAAACATGGTCTAAGTAGTAAATTTAATAGAACAAGATCCTCCCAAAAAGCTGGGACAGTAAAAAGCTGTTAATGTACATGTAGCACAATTTTAGGAGCATTGTCATCTTAACAATTGTTAACACATAATGGTATAAATGAAATAAATATATAAAAATATATAAATAAAAATGCTGGCATTGTATTTGTTATGTGAAGAAAAAAATAATTCCTGAAAATTTTCCAAATTTGGAGAAAGACATTAATCTACACATTTAAAAAGCTCAGTGTACTCCATTAAGGATAAAATCAAAGATATACATATCTAGATGTATCAGTCAAATTGAGAGTCAAAGACAAAGAGAAAATACTGAAAACAGCATAATAACAATGAACTATCACATACAAGGATCCTCAATATGATTAATAGCTGTTTTCTTATCAGAAACATGGAGGTCAGAAGACAATGGGATATTTAATTAGGACATTTTTTAATTATTAGTGAAATCTATTTATTACATGTTTGTTTAGATTTTTAATTTCTTGATACCTTTTATCAGTTTGTGTTTTTCTAAGAATTTGTCCATTTCATCCAAGTGATTTAGTTTGTTGCTATACAGTTATTCACAGTTTTCCCTAATAATCCCTTTTTATTTCTGTAAGGTCATTTATTGTGTCCTCTTTTATTCTTCATTTTCATAATTGGATTGTGCTTTTTTTTTGTACGTATAGCTAAAGTTTTGTAAATTTTGTTAAACAAAGAACGAATATATGGAATATATGATTTCTATAATATTCTCATTGCTTCTCTGTTCTGTATCTCATTTATTTTCACTCTAGTCTTTAGTATTTCCTTCCTCCTCCTTATACTTGTTTTAGGTTTAGTTTGCTATTCTTTCTTCAGCATAGGGTCGAAGGCTAGATTATCAATTTTAGATATTTTTAAGGCACATGTTTATAACTAAAAGTTTTCTTTTAAGCACTGAGTTAGCTGCATTACATGTGCTTTGGTGTGTTATATTTTGTTTTCATTCACCTCAAAGTATTTGCTAGTTTTCCTTGTGATTTCTTATCTGAATCTTTGGGTTTAGGAGTTTTTAATTTCCACATATTTGTGAATTTTCCAAATTTTCTTTTCTTGTAGATTTCTAGTTTAACATCATTGTAGTCTGAAAACATACATTGTATGATTTCAATCATTTTAAATCTATTGAGGTTTGTTTCATTGCCTAGCATATTATCTATCCTGAAAACTGCTTTGTGTGCTTTTGAAAAGAATGTATATTCCCCACTTGTTTAGTATTTTATAGATATCTGTTAGGTCTGGTTGGTATAATGTTGCTCAAGTCTTCTATTTCCTTGTTGATCTTCTGCCTAGTTGTTCTAACTATTACTGAAAGTGTAATGTTGAAGTCCCCAAATATTATTCTTGAATTGTCTAATTCTACCTTCAATTCTTTCAATTTTTGCTTCCTGTATTTTGAGGTTCTATTATTAGGGCATCTAAGTACTTCATTGTGATATATCAATGACATATTGAATCTCTTACAATTATAAAATATCCTTGTTTCTAGTGATAATTTTTGTCTTAAAGTCTATTTTGTCTTGTATTAATATACTCATTCCAGCTCTCTTTCAGTTACTATTTGTTTGGTGAATCTTTTCTATCCTTTTACTCTCAACTTATTTGTGCCTTTAAATCTATAAGTGTCTCTCTTTTAGATAGCATATAGCTGGAATATGATTACTTATCCATTCTTCCAATCTCTGCCTTTTAATTCAAATGTTTAATCCATTTACATTTTTTTTAATTTTCCACAGGAAAAATTTACTTTCAATGAACACAACTGAATCACTAAAAAAAATCCAGCCTCTGACATGGCTCTTCAATAAACTTATAATTTAAGTCCTGCACAAATCTGATCTTAAGTAGTCTTAAGCAGTATGCAATACTAGCTATTAAAAATCACAATACTGTCTTGAACATCAAAAACTAATTTCTGTTCATGCATGAATTTTACTCAAAGCAAGCATTTACATTTAATGTAATTACTGATAAGGCAGAATTTATATCTGCCATTTTATTGTTTTATACATAACTTATGTCTCTCTTCTTCCTTTATTCCTCCATTATTGCCTCCTGTGTTAAATATTTTCTAGGGTACTATTCCAATTCCCTTGTTGTTTCTTCTACTATATATTTTTGAGTTATTTTCTTAGTGGTTGCTTCAGAGATTATAATTACCATCTTAATTTAAAATCTAATGCAGGTTAATACCAACTTAATTTCAAAAGTATACAAAATCGTTGCTCAATAGATCTCTTTTTACCCTCCCCCTTCTCTGTGCTATTGTCATACAAATTACTTCATATACTGTAAGCACATAAACACAGTTTATAATTATTGCTTCATGCAGTTGTCTTTCAAAGTGGTTGGAAGAAGAAAAGTTATAAAATATAAATATGTTACACTGTCTTTAAGGTTTATCTTATAATTACCTTTATCCATATTCTTTATTTCTTTGTGTGGATTCAAGTTACCATCTAGCATTAATCTCATTTCAACCTGAAGGACTTCTTTCAATATTTCTTACTGGACAAATGCACTAGCATTCGATTCTCTTTTATCACTTCTTTGGAAATTTCTAAGTGCTTCTTCACTTTTGAAGAACTCTTAATTGACAGTCCTTTTCTCTGAACACTTTGAAAATATGATCCCATTGTCTTATGGCCTCCATGTTTCTAATGAGAAAACAGCTATTAATCATACTGAGGATCCTTGTATGTTCATTGTTATTATGCTGTTTTCGGTATTTTCTCTTTGTCTTTGACTCTCAATTTGACTATGATATATCTAGATATGTATATCTTTCATTTTATCCTTCATGGCGTATACTGAGCTTTTTAAATGTGTAGATTAATGTCTTTCTCCAAATTTGGAAAATTTTCAGCCATTATTTTTTTTCTTCACATAACAAATACTATGCCTGCATTTTTATTTATATATTTTTATATATTTATTTCATTTATACCAGTTATGTATATAATATGCATGTATTATGGCTCTGTTCATTTTTCCTTATTTTCTTTCTTTCTGTATCTCTGACTGGATCTTCTCTCCTCAAGTTCACTGGTTATTTCTTCTTCCATCTTAAATCTGCTACTGAAATCCTCTAGTAAATTAGTTATTTTACTTTTTCTCAATTCCAGAAATTGATGTTGGTTATTTTTTTATGATTTCTGTTTGATATTCTCTATTTTTTAAAATGTCTTGGTCATACTTTCCTTTAAAGACAGTTTTATTTCATTCTATATGCATTTATAATAGCTGAATTAAGGTCTTTGTCTATGAGGTCCAAAAATCTGAGCACTTTCAGGTCATTTTCTGTCTGCTCTTTTTCTCTATATATGTGGCATACCTTCCTGTGTCTTTGCATATCTTGTAATTTTTTTGTTGACAACTAGGCAATTCAGATAACATAATGTGTCAACTCTGATATTAGACCCTTCTCCTCTTCAGAGTTTGCTACTATTGCTGGGTTTTTGTTGCCAGTGTTCTTATTGCTGCTTATTCACTTAGCAACTTTCATGTGCTATTACTAGAGTCTCCATTTCCTGTAATATGTGGTCAATTATTTCTCTGTTTCATTTTTAAGCCTGGCTTCCTAACAGCCACCCCTATGCCAGTATAATTTAGTGGCCAATGATCTGTCAGAAAATTCCTTAAATACCTAGATTTTGTGTCTTCCATCCCTTTGTCATAAGGGTCTATGTGACAAGGCATATATTTAAACTTCCAACAGTTTCAAGGTAACTTCAACTTTCACTTCCTGCTTGCAGAGGACCTCAGTGTCAGCCAGAGGTAAATGACTAATGCCTTCTCCTTTCCTAGGTGTTTGAGAATTCACACAATCTTGCACATGCCTGCAGCCTTTTAGATCCCCAGGAATAAGTTGGACCTTTTCAAAGTTTGCTGTGGTCATCTAGTTCTCTGAAATTTTCTTTTAAGTTCCTATTCAGGCTTTTGGTCACTTCAGTGGGAATCACAGCCTTAGGCAACTCAGATGTTGTAAGCAGATACCATTGCTTTTGGTAATGCCCTGGAAAGGCATTTTCCCACCGAGCTGAGATCTGAGTTCAATCAAACAGCCACAATTCCATGGAAATAGAGATTTTTCCAGAGAGCTCCAAGGTCAGACAAAACATTAACTCTGCTCTAGTTAAAGGACTTGTAATAAAGCTTCAAAAGATGTCAGTCCTCATTGACTACAAGGCTGCTGGCAGCTACCATGGCACTGAGCTAGAGAAGAGGAGAGGGGAATGTCTCCAAGTTAAGATGCCAAACACTCCACTGTCTAATCTAAATTCAGTGGTTCCTTTTAGATACAAGATTTTTCAGAGCATTCTGTATTTTTGCTTAATTTCTACAGTCCTGAAATAGTTGATTTTAGCATCTTGCCAGTATTTTCTTTGTTTTTCTGGAAGAGAAGGTTCACCAAGTTCTACTCTCAGCCAATTCAAAAGCTGATCTCCAGCTACATACTATTTCCTGACCTAAGAGAATGGTGTGTGTACAGCTAGACACATAATTTTGTTTCACTGTAGATGTGTAGCCCAATATGCTTATAGAATTGAATGGATCTGGACAAGATCATTCTTAATTCATTCAATATTTATAGAATATCTACCAAATAACAATAAATAAGACCACATACCTAACCTCAAGAAGAATTCATCCTGGTAGGAGCAGAGGAAATAGGTTCTTTTGAGCACTTACTATTTGCCACTACTATACTGGTATATTACTCTCTTAGAAAGTGGGAGGAGAGATGGTTAAAGGAAGTTTCCTCTGGAAGGAAATATTTTAAGTGGTATCATGAACATTAGTAGGAAATTTCCTATTGGACACAGTGCTACAGAGCATTCCTAGATAGAGAAAACATGGACTTCAGAGAATGAAAGATCCCATTTCAATAAAGGATTATTGCTTAGGGCTTGGTTTTTTCCTGCCTAGTTAGTATAACCCACCTAGAAGAATAAGTAAATATTTTCTTAAAAAACTGAAGAATTAAATATCTATTTAACCAAGAATTTAATCACCAATTCTAAAATCTTCAGATAAGTAAAGTAAAATTTACTTTGTCATTACATAAGCTAAAGAGTTTCATAATGATGAAGAGGTGAAGGCTACATTAATTATGCTGTACAGTCATAGTCAACTTTCAAGTCTGTAAGGGTAGAACTTCCTGTTTATTTCTGAAAAGTCAAAAACTAAATTAAAACCTATTAAACTCCTTACAAAATTATTAGGTCCAATTTTGTTTGAAAAATAATGTGGGAGGAAGAGACGTAAGAAAACCATTTGTTTTTGACCCATCCTGCAGAGTGTCAGCCATTCTGGTTAATGAAGACATTACCCAATTGGAAGAATAACGAAAGCAGCTCTTGACCTCACAGAGCTAGAGCAACTTCATGTGGGAGTCGCAAGAAAGATTTTAACATGACAAATGTATCTTTGCCATCAGCTCTCCTGACATGACATGCAACACAGGAAAAGAGACAGGATCATGCAAAAACTGGCTTTTGGACCAAAACTGCCTTTGGTTAAAAAAAAAAAAAAATAGAATGCTGTTATAAGTCTCAAAAATTTTTGTGTGATGCCTTGGCATCCATCTTATTGGCATCCATTTTACTGTGGCTAAGCCACTTGCCTAAACACTGACCTTTGGCCTCATAGTTTTTTGTTTTTGTTTTTTGTATGCTATATGGCAAGATCGCATTTCATTTCATTCTTTTTCCATGTGAGTATCCCATTATTGCAGCACCATTTGTTGAATTTTTTTTGTTTATTTTTGTTGGTTTCTTTTGTTTTGGTTTTTGGGAAGCACATGGGTCAGGAATTGAGCCCAGGTCTCCTGCATGGCAGGTAAGAATTCTACCACTGAACTACACTTACATCCCCTGGCCTAATAGTTTTGCAGCCCTAGAGCATAAACTCCTCCAAACCCAAACCTACATCTGCTGTCGCCATCCACAGCAATTGTGAATTGGGATTAAAAGTCCTGAACAAATAGCAGGATCGCAAATTACTATAAACAGTTTAGTCAAATGCGGCAAAGCCACAAAAACATGCATGGCTTTTGACCTAATACTGCTTCAGAGGTATCAATCCTAAGAAATGCTTCAAAATATGCGACCAGATCACATATGTGCAAGAAGATAAGTTTTTAAAGTGTTGAGCACTAAATAATCCCCCTCAAGGACTTTTAGGCCTTACAGAGCAGTGTTACTTTTTCTATCATTGAATAACTCAACACATTGGCTGGAATTATCAGGTAATAGTCATTGGATGTCAACAATCCAGATAACAGGGATATGCAAATACGGATGCTAGCCTAAAGAAACTGACAAGCTTGTTGAGTAGGCACAGCCTGCACGGTGTCACCTCACTTTCTCACCAAGATACATGGGAGGACTTATTTCAAAGAGACAAAGATTAAAGCTGAGCATTGAGAATGAAAAATTAAGCCTCGAAGAACCTTGTAGGCAGGAACCAATATCAAGGCCCATTAACAATGCCTACTTTTGTATAATGCTACACAGTTCATAAAATGCATTCACATATATGACTTGTTAGGGAGACATTGTGAGCCCCATTTCATAGGTAAAGAAATTGAAGTTCAAAGAAGTAACATACCCAATTTCAACACGGCTGGGAAATTGATAAAAATAGACTGACACACACTTAAGCAAAGGAGTTCAAGCCAAGAAACCATGAAATAATGTGACATATTTACGTGAACCACACAGGCAAATTGATCTTTCCTTTGCAGCTACAAAATTTATTTCCTCAATGCAAATATCATCAGTTTTAAGGGTATGGGAAAAAGTCATACTTTACTTCCTGAGTAACTTCTGACAACTCAACATATAAAAACATTATTAACAATATAATGCTGCAACAGTAGGTGTCTAAAGGTTGGAATGCCTGGGTGTTTGAGGGGAGATCTGCTTGTTCCTAATTTTGCTTATTCTAATGCTCTTACATGATAGAGGTTTAGAATTATTCTTTTGCTTTCAAAGGAAAGAAACCTGATATATGTACAGACTTGTCCCACCTCACATCATGTATCAGTGCGGGAAGGAGACTTCTCTGCGGGCCAATCCAGGACAATTTTTCCTCTACAATACATTACTGTGCCATTAATAAGTAGACCTGATAGCTTCTCTCCCCTGATCTAAGGGTCATTTTCTACAACGAAAAAAAAAACTGGGGGTCTCTGACTCACAACAGCTCCTGCCCCAGGCAGATCTTGTCACCCAGCTCCCTTGAAAACATCTGTCCTTTTCCTTTTACATAATGAAATATTATACCCTAGGTTGAAGTGTTTTGCCTTTTTGACTTGAAAAAACCCTGAATGGCGATGACTATATTTTTTGTAATCAAACTGAATGAAAGAAATACAAGCCACCATAATAATATTTAATTATCTGCAGCTAAATAAATTCTGATACGTTCAGCCTGAGGATAACCAGAATTTTTTTTTTAATTTGCATATGGGCAGGAGGCACCAGGGATCGAACTCCAGACCTCCAGCACGGCAGGTCGGAGCTCCGCCTGCTGAGCCACGGCAGCCGCCCAACCACAATTTTTGAAGGGGTAAATATGTGTGGAAATTGTTCATTGTGGGTAGAAATAGATGGTGAATGGTCACTCTAGCCTTTGCACATGAGTTTTCAGTATTTGCCGCTCAACACAGTACCTGATCCTCTCTCCTGCTCCACAGAGGATTTCTGAAATAAATATAGAGTGTTCTGTAATTTCAAGTAGTTTTCTTTTTATAACCATTACCCTGTGTAGCATAAAATTAGTGGCTCCATTTTTCCTGACATGGCATTACACTACCTTTCCATTGTCACCCTTTTATCAAAAGCACTCCTAAATATCAACTCATAAAAAACTGACCGGACACCCATTGTTCAGGGTTCCTTAAGTGAGCAGCAGTGGTCTGAGTGAATGCACACTTACTCTCATAAAAACTAGTTTAATAGTATCTGCCATGCATTTTTTTTTATAGGGAATGTTTCCATTCCTGCTGTTATGTAATTTCAATCACAGCCACTCTCAGGATTCAACCTCAAAGGACACACTAAAATGAACTATTTATTAACCAAAATACATTCTCAACCCTATCCACTCCTCCCCTAGGTTACTAATTCGGTGTTTCAAAAAAACGCAGCCACGTAGTTAGGGGTGGCTTGTCCAGAAATAATGAACACATAATCTGAGACAACTGCACCGACCACTCCAGCATCATAAAATTTTTATGATGGCCATTTAAGTGAGCCCAGCCCTCAGGATGACCTGCAGATTAACTTGTCAGTGGGTGATAACAGCCATGCTAAGTTTCAACATGCCAAAATATTAAACTTGGAATCCATGCTTTATTCTTAATAGACATTAATGCTAGGGGCTAGAGGTGCGGGGTTTTGCGTGGACCACAGGATGTAGGATCCCCAGCGCATCAGATAGAATGAACTTCGATTCAGGTTTTAATTTTGTTTTTAGCAAGAAAAAGATGTGTAAATGAGGTGAGACACTCAGCCTTAAGTCAGACTATAGTTCAGGATCTTTAATCCATAGCCAGTACTGAGGGACAAAAATACCAGGACAAAAAAGAGGCCCATTATGTAACAGGAAACCAGAGGAGAAAATTGGAGCAAATGAGCCCAACCAGCATGCCAGCATGTTAGTTCATTTCATCTTTCAGGGCAGAATTTCTTAAAAAAAACTCTTCTGCTAGATGTATGCTCTAAAGCTGGCATTCCCATTTTTCTCCCCACCCAACCCTATTCTAAACATGTAATCTATCATTTTAAAAAAAAAGAATGCCGCATTGAGAAAACCTAAGAAAGTCTCCAGGATCTTAAAATAACTGTGTGGCAATTGCCTGGTTTTGAAAGGCCTTACTGTACATTATTCTGTGTCACATAATAGTCATGTTGCTGTATTGGTAACAAGCCTTTTCAGAGATTTAATGGCTTTTTCAAAAACCTCCTCATTTCTCTGAGCCACCTGGGGAGAAAGCACATTTCCCAATGCCTTTTCCTCATGGCTCCTCAAGAAACACACAGCTTCCAGGGGATTCCACCTAATTTAGAACTGACCTTTCAATGAGAATGTAAGAGTTACTGGGTTGCTACCTGAATCCCAGATTTCAGGACTTGCTGATGATTTGCTCACATGCATAAGATCTAGAAGTAAACCCTTGAAATGAGGCCAAGAAGAAGCAAGGATGGTGGCTGCTGCTTCCGAGTGTGCCCCCAGATCCAAAATCTTCAGCATTCTAATAATGTACACCTACCAGCTGAGTTCTATTGAAAGGTATATAAAAATCAAAGTCATTTCTCAAATTTGGGCTATTTTAATTTTGTCTATGAACCTTTCTTTCTCTTACATTTATAGCTGGATTAACGTTTTTCAAATGAGGGACAAAAATATCAGGAAGAATGGAAATTCACACAAAAATGTTAATGGTTTATTTATGAAGCAAACGATAATGTGATATGATCTTTTAGCAATTATTGAAATATAAAATAAAACAGAGAAATTCTGTTTATCCTTGATACTTGCAACACTTTTCTTTGAGAGGCATGGGGTTAGTATTAATAAATTGAATTTATCTTTCTAAGGGCACAGACATACCATTGGTGATTATGTGAGTGAGCAACACTTAAATAATCGTAATACTGAAAGCTTGCTTATCAGAAAACCTGTGGGCAAGCATCGGTTTAATCACATTCAAAGTATGTACATACCTACACCTTTAATGTCATATACAACAGCAATCTAGAAAAAGACAATTTTAACTGTTTGAGACTTAACAAGATACCACTTGTAAAATTAGCCAAGTAACAGGCATATAAACTCTATTTAAAACTTCTGTAGGGTGGGCCACAGTGGCTCAGCAGGCAGAGCTCTTGCCTGCCATGCCAGAGACCAGGGTTCGATTCCCGGTGCCCTCCCATTCAAAAAAAAATACTTCTGTAAATCAAAAAGGACAATGATTATTGGATAGAAAAACTGGGCAAAGGTTGTAAAAAGGCAAAAGAAATAAAAAGTTGAAGCAGCCTAAAACTCATTGGTAATCACAGAAAGGCAAATTAAAACAGTAAGATACGATTTCTGTCCTACAAGCTTGACAAAAATTAAGGTGACTAATAACATCCAGCCTTTGTTAGGGCATGGGGAAGCACACACTCTCATTCACCATTGGCAGGTAGGAAAGCCCTTTGGAGAACAACATAGCATTATCTACCACAATTTAAATTGTACATCACAATCACATCAACTGTACCATGTAGAGTACCATGTTATTCTACATGGTAACAGAACTGCATGTAAAATGATTGTCACTGCAAATTTTTTAACAGTAAAATTTGGAAACTTAATATCCCTTAACAAAGAGTTACTACATAAATAAAGGTGAGCTCATTTTATAGGCTTGACCTCAACAGACCTTAGTGATATATTACTTGGAAGATTAAAAAAAAAAAAAAAATTCAGAACAATGTGTTTAATATGGCTGCATTTTTTATTTACCAAAAAAACTAAACAAAAAATCTGCGTGTTCTAATGTGAAAATGTTTCCAAGCCCTATTCATCAGTAAAAAATGCAAGTCCATAATGCATTTATTTTTATTTTTAAAGATGTGATCATAATATGTATAACTGAAATGATACACTCAAATCAGGGTTACCTTGTATCAGTACTGGAATAGAGGAGGAGGATTCTAGTTTGGGAGAGGGCAAGGGTGACAGAAAATGAGCACATTTCACCCTATATAATTAAATAATTTTTAACAAGAATGGATTCATTACTTTTTTGCATAAGTAAATAAAAAAATGATCCATACAGACTGATCATAAAGCCATGCTACACAATAAACGAGACAAAAAATCTGGTCAAAGCAGGAAGCCCAGCCACCTGAGCCACAAAGTTGCCATGTCACTTCTGCTTACATTCTAGAATGAAAGTTGAAATTTTAAAGGGGCCAAGTCTTTCAAAAGTGAATGACCTGCATCAAAATAAATGGTTATTCATTTGATTTTGTCACTCTTCTTAAAAGATTTATTTGATTTGCTTAGAAATAAAATCCCTAACCAGGGGCAGGATAAAATTAAGCAGAACGTTTCTTTTGATAAGGAAACGAAGTCAAGAATCCTGCCTCAATTTGAAAATATCAATTATTATCAGTGAGGAGATGATACTGAAATATAAAGATGGTACTGGATTACCAAAGGAAAATACTACAGTAACCAAAATAGTAGATGACACTAAATGGTTAAGGAAAGAAAAGATATACCATTTTCTTGTTAATTCTTGAGCTTGAATAAGGCTTTGAATATAATTCATTTAATAATGAACAGACTAAATATACGCTATTAGGGTGGAGTAGGGCAAACATCTAATCAGTTATTCTCTGAGGTCTTACAGTCTCAAATAGTTTAAGGCACTTCAAGGAATTGTAAAACAAATGAACAAACCTTTAACTTGAAAGCTTTAAAATAATGTCAAATGATGAAATATTTTGGAATTTGTAACCTAAAGAATCACACTCCACAACTGCATAGGTACAGATAAGTCCTCAGTCAGCCAGATGCCTTCTGTGTTTAGGCCAAATGCCTCTCAAGTCGCAGAAAATCTCCCAGTTTCATTGCAGTTACTACTACTAGCCTAAGTTATATTCTATTTAAGAATAAAGTTCTTACTAACTTACCTAGTTGACATAATTTTAGCAAAATGAAAATGGCCTTTTACTCAGATTATACTACAAAATCTCTGACATTATAGGGATGAAAGTTATCCCAAAAACATCATCTGAACCTGCACTTGGCTTTAAAAAAAAAGCAAAGTGTTTTCATTCCCCTCTTATAGATGAGACAACCTAAATCTGAAGAAGAGATACTTTGGAGAAAGTACATTCTGGTTTCTGCCTATCAGAGCATCAATTCTTCCAGTCAACCACATTATGGGTTCTTAACCCAAAGTCTTTCTATGGCACCCATGTGTTTGACCATTCTTTTTTTTTTTGCATGAGCAGGCACTAGGAATCGAACCTGGGTCTCCAGCATGGCAGGTGAGAACTCTTAGTCACCATGGCCCACACTTGACCATTCTATTTCTTTCATGAAATAATAGAATTACTTAATGTTGGGGTCACACATAAGGACAGGCCCACAGTTCTACCTATTTGAAGAAGTTAAAACAGTCAGAATTATTCTCTTACCAGCCTTCTTTTCCAGTCTTCCTGACTCCTTGGACCTAGGATTCATGTGATTCATCCTGAGCCATCATTTTTTCTATATCTTTCCTTTATCTTGTGATTTTAAGGGAACTCTATAAAATTACTGAGTCTATTTATTACAAAACTAATATTAACTTTCTTTTCATCTGTGAGTGGCATGTATTTTTCTTTCCTCCCTAATAACTTTCTATCTTTGGTTCTTGAAAATAACCTGCTTGCCTGTATACTTTGACTTTGTATTGTCCAGTGAGAAAGGGATCGTTTTTGTAAATAACATGTTATATACACAGAAATCTCTTAAGCTTCTCTTTTTTTTTTTCCATTTCTCTTTTTTCAAGTTTCTATGATTTTTAAAATCTTTTCTGGGTAATTTCATGTCCTCTAAATGTTTAAAACTCTAAAAGAGTCAAAGGCAGAAAACAGTTTCTATTTTGGAATAGATCAACAAAAACCATGTAGCTTTGGGCTATAAAAAAGCATTTGGGGTTACCTCTTCTACCCTTTTCTTATAACAGCCTGGAGTCCCTAAAGAATGATGATCTTGACTTTTACTGCTTCACCCAACTATATTACAGAAGTGACTTTAATCTGTGGCTTTGAATAAACAACACACACAGCTAGAAAAAAATGGCGTTAGGCATGAGAGGCTGAAGCTACGAAAATCTTGAGCACATTATCGTGCCCTGAAATAGATCAGCATAGCACAGATAAAGCTTTGGAGACATGTCCATCTCTACTACAGAACTGAATTTAGTGACACTTGCCGGTGCTTGAGGGATATTTACTTTCGCTTTCACTGCTCAAATCTTGTCAGAAATAAGGTTCTTCTGGAATTATTTGTAATGACTGTAATCTGTGCACTGGAAATCTTCAATTATACAAATGGTTTATTGAAGTGAGATCTGTTCTTTAAATCCCTGAGAGGAAAGGAAAATGGTATCGCTAACAAAATTAACCATCAGTATATTTATAATTCATTATTAACTTTTAAGTGTATTTCTATATCTATTCCCTTCACCACAGTCCTAGGACATATGTACATATGTAGATTTCACATATGTATGGGGAAAGAAGTGGTATTAAAAACCCTAGTCTTCTGACTTCCTTTTTTTTTTTTTTTTGGTCTATATACCTAGTCCTATTTTAGTTCCCAAATTCCTTTTTCCCACATTTATATTTCTATTTTGGTTCCCACAGTCCTATAGCTACTGTGCAGACCACGTAGTTCCCAGAATGATAAAAAGCACCCATAAGTTTAGATGAGATTAAATTATATAATCGGTGAGACTCATTCACTTTTGCTTATTGCCTGTGTGTGCTACTAGAATTATCTCTTAGCTGTTTCTTATTCCTGACTGCTGGAGAGTTTTCCCTCTGAACCAGAAAGAGTCTATGCCTTTTTACAGAATAAGGTACACAGAGAATATGCCAACTGCAACTTCAAATAGCATCTTTCAAAAATATTGGGGAAATATAATTCCTCATCTTTACACAGTGGAACTACACTGAAAAGAAACCCAAATAATTTGGGGTAAAAATTCCCATGTCAGGATCTCCACTGAAGTACTGACCAGCTTTGCCCCAAGTAGACTCAACTTTGTATATGGGGAAATGAATATGAAAAAGAGAGAGAGAGGCTTTCAAAAGTCCTTATGATGACTGAAAGCCAGTCTATGGTACTGTCATGTTATGTTCTCAATAACCATGAAATGTATTCAATAATGAAGTGAAAGAGTGAAGGTCTTATCTCCAAGTCTTAATCAAACAAGTAGAATTTCCTTTTCGAGTGATGTCTCTCTTTGAACAAAGGAATTCAGTGAACAAGAAAGGAATATGTTTTTACCATCCTATTATACCCAGGAGCTGAAAATATTTGGTTGAAGATAGCTGACACAGCCACACACCTCACTGAAACTGGAATCTGTGCCTACATGCATAAAAATTGGAGCTTTACATTGCAATTGATTTTATTG
>PVIY010020135.1:0-44552 GCA_004026745.1 Myrmecophaga tridactyla | reverse complement strand
TGGGGGTAGGGAATTTGGGGGTTCAAGGGCTAGAGGGCAAGGGAGATAGGAAGCTGGGGTGACAGGGACATGAGGCAGATCACGACAGCAGGGAGATGGGGGCTGGAAATTTAGGGTGACGGGAAGACAGGGAGATGGGGCAGGGGGCTGGGAAGATGGGGAACAGAGGACCAGAGGACAGGGAGTTGGGGGCTAGGGAGATGGGATGGTAGTCAGGGGGGCATAGGGGGCCGCAGCCCCAGTAAACACAGCTGGGGGACTCCCTCCTCCCCAGGTATGCAGAGAGCAGACTCTCTCCTCCCTGTGAATGTCATGGGAACTGAGATGGCAAGATGCCACTTCAGAAGGGAAATGCTGTCCTCCCACCAACGAGCACAAACCTGGGGCAGCGCCTCTGGCCACAGGGCCACAGTTGGCCTTGGGACAGCTGCTGGCTCCCTCTGCCCAGCACGCATCCCCAGAAGGCTGCAGCCCTGGGGGCCGTCCCTGAGCCCTCCCCTGGGATGCTTCTCCGGCCTGCGGGAAAGAACTCTTGTCTGATCTCATCCCGGCTTCTCGGACAAGGGTCCCTAGAGGAGGAAGCTCATGCAGAGGCAGAGGCTGAGGCCAGGCCAGAGACAGGGCCTCACTCTCAAGGGCTTAGGTAGGTCACTCGAGGACTGGGATGTGGGTCTGTTTTGCAATTGGTGTGTCCCCCCAAGCTAGAGGAGAGCGGGATACACAGTGGGCTCTCGGGACATATCTGGTGACTGAGCCCCTGAGGCCAGCTCCCCCTGTGCTGGCCTTCCTGGGGAGAGGCTGGTTACTGAAACCACTTCATGGTTCTGTGACTTGCAAAGAAAAGCTCTGATACCCGCAGTCCCCAGAGCCCAGACACAGTCTCCTAGAAACCCGAGTCTAAGCCCCCAGCCAGGCCTGGCCGAGGCCCCTCTAAAAGCCTTCCCATTTCCAGGGTCACCCCGACTTGGAGGTCCTAGTCCACCGAGACGGAAGCAGGCTCCCAGGGCCACGGCCTGCAGAGCTGGGCCCTTAGATTTCACCTACAAGGGCCAGGCCTACTCGAAAGAGGTTGAGCCACAATTAAAATTCCTAAGCTCTCTCCCCAACTATTTTTATCTGCTCAGGATGTAGTCAGTGTACACCTAAGGGCACATCTCCAGCCTTCTGCTACCCTCAGCCAGGGGCCCTGGGTCCGAGCTTGCCTTCTGGGCTTGCAGGAAGGTGGACAGCCAGCAGGGGGTGGGTGGCAGAGCCCAGCGGAAGGACTTGAAACTCTGGGCTTGGCTCTAAAGCCAGGTTCCCTGCCCTCCAGGCCTCAGACCCTACACATCATGGGGGCAAATAATCCCCCAAAGGCAAGTTTTCTCTGACCTGGAAACACAGCTAGCAAAGCCCACCTCCTGCCTGTCCCCCAAGCAACCTCTTTCTCCCAAGCTTCAGTCACCCACATGCTGTCATCCCAAAGTCTCCCATTACCCCATTCCGCCTGAGCTACCATTACTTAATAATGGTCTCTCTTTTTTAACTTGGTCTTATCAGAAGCAGTAAGACCAGTGAAGTTATGGGTATAAAATCCTAGTTACAGCTTTTTTCAAAGTTTGTATAATCAAACAAATAGAGAATCAACGTGTCACAAATTTCTCAAATTCCATCTCTCAGAACATGGACCAAGCTTTGGGAATCATGAGATTTAAAAAGCCCAACATCAGAGTCCTCCATCCCCCAAGAGGCTAGGCTGGTTTCCATGAGGGAGAGGAGGGACGAAGGGGAGAGATGTCAATGAGGGGACAGGTGAGGGGGCAGGACAGAGAGCTCACAGCCCAAAGGGCACACCTGCCCAGCCCCCGCTGCTCCTTGAGCGCTCATGTTTTTGTAAAGTGATTTCTGGACTTGGAGAAAAACGGCTGATGAAAGAAAAAAACAAAAACAAAAAAAGACTGAAACCAAGAGAAAACAGTACATTTTGGCATTATCCAGAACCCTCCCTAATCTCAACTGGATGACATTTCCGAGCTCTCGGAGGGAGATGGGTGGATTGTCCAGGACTGGGTGGGGCAGGGGCTTCAAGAGTTTGCTGTTGGCTCAACTGGAATTTTCCTATGAGACAGCGGTCAACAGAGTTTCTGTAGTGGGAAACAGGATGAGAAGGGACCGTCCGCAGGGCAGGCACACAGGGGAAACTGAGGTAGGGGATAATAACCAGCATGTGCCAAGTGCATGACATGCACCAAGGCCCTGCTCAGCCTAGGGTGACACTCCCAGAAACCCCACCAACGGCTCTCCCTCCTTAGCCATGAGAAACAGACCCACCCAGATGGCAGGGTCTGGGATTGAGCCCTGCCTCCTCCGCTTGATAATGTGTGGCCTTGTAGAAATTTTACCTGCTGTGCCTCGCTTTCTGCCTGGAAGGGCTGCTGTGAAGGTGAAGGGACAGCAGGGTAAAGCATTGAGCCCGCTGCCTGGCACAGCCAGGACACCCATCCTCAAGGGTAGCAATCGCTTTCTCCTCTGGGCCCATCCCCTGCATTGCCCTCGCCCTTCTGGCCTCCCTTCTCCTGCCCCCACCCCCATCTTCTGCCCCTTCCTCGCTCACAGCAGGGCTGGCTCCCCAGGGGCCACCAGAGCCACACCCCGCGCAGACTTAGCTGCCCCACGGGCCTCAAGCAGCCCCACCCCAGCCGCTGCCCATGCCCAGCACCTCTCTGAGCCCCTGCTCGCCGGCCTGCCACACCGCACAGCCAAGTGCAGATAACAGGAGGGGCAGAAGTGGCCTGGAGGGGCCCTGACCACCAAGCACCAGCTCTGGCCCAGCATGTGTGCCCAGTCAGAGACCGTGAACCAGGCCACGCGGGGCAGACTGCACTGTCATTGCCAGGATGGGAACGGTGCCCCAGGGCCTAGGGCTCCTCGCTGTGGGGAGGCCTGGAGGCCGGGCAAGCATGGCTCTGCTCATTCCCAACCTCAGAGCAAGGAGTTTGGGCATCTTGCTTTCCCCAACTTAAATAAATGAGGGTAATAGGCCCTCTCATTTTGTCCATCCCATGAGTCCTCATCTTCTAGGGAGGACAAGAGGCAATAGAACAGTGTGGGCCAGACTCTTGGACACCCTTGCAATGCAGACAGGCACACACACACACACCAGACATGTACACATACACTCACACTCATGCACACACATGCATACACACACACACACACACACTGTGGCACTTAAGCTCTCTGGGGTAAACATTTTGCAGAAGTCACTTTCCTGCTCACTCTGCTCCAGCCCGACCCCGGGCCTCCCCTTGCCCTCTCCCGACCCCCTTTGCTGACCCCTCCCCATCATGCAGCTTTGAGGAACCTCCACCATCCCCTTCCAAGGTTGGGCCACCTGCTTTGGTACCTCCCAGCCCTAAGCTGTTTTCTCTGCCTGGAGAGCCCACACCTTTTCTATCAAGTGAAGCCTTTTTCCACCCCTCTCCCCCACCCCAAACCAATGTCAAGATCGCCTCCTTCTCAAAGCCATCCCCAACATCCCACTACACCAAATCTTGGCAGAATCCAGGGTTGCATCTCTAGGCTCCCAGAGGAACTCAGACCATTCTGAAACTTAACTGCTTCTGTGCCATCAGATCTGTGCTCATACATTGGTCTCAGTGTTCACATCTGTAAAATGGGAGCACCTGTGCAACCCTGTCTACAACACACACGTGGCTCAAGGGTCACACAGGAAGGTGTAGTGACAGAACTAAGAAAAGGGAAAGGTGCTGTTCAGTAGACAAGGCTTCCGGCTGGCGCTGTCAGGTGGGTAGCACATCAGGGACACACCTGCAGGCTGGTCCCGTGTGTAAATAAACAGGAACAGCCCAGAGACTCCACGAGATGCACACAGAGTTCAGCACTTCAATAAGAGCAGCTACCCTTGGGGAGCAGGAGTGGGGAACTGGGGGGCTGTCCCTTTCAGATCTCCAGCTTTCTGGGCTGCCTGAATTTTGTGGAGTGGTCCCCTCCCCACCTCTTTAATTTCCCTTCCTATCCCAACTCTCTTCTCTCTCTCTCTCTCTTTTTAAATCCAAAAACATTGCTTTTATTCTAAAAAATTAAAATTTTAAAAGTGACTGCTTTATGTGGCTATCTCCACCAAGATGCTTAACAGGCCCCTCAAATGTCACCTGTCCAAAGCCTGTCCCCTCAAGCCTGTCCTCCCTGAAATCTTCCCTCCATTCAAAAATGAAAGCTCTGTCTTTCCAGTTCTTCAGACTCAACTCTTTGGAGTCATCACTGTCCCTTCTCTACAAACCTTCCAGCCAATTCATCAGTTTATCCCTTTGGCTTCACTGTGTGCACCTGGCTACCATCTGTGCAAGCCAGGATATCACAATAGTTTTCTCTTCTCTGCTTCGGCCCTTGCTTCCATCTCCCCCTTCTCCAAAGTCCTACCAAGGCCCTATAAAGCCCCACACAACCTGCCTACCCCCATTACCTCTCCAACCTCATCTATCACTCGCCTCTCACTTGCTCTGCTCCAGCCAGACTGGCCTGCTGGCTGTTCCTCGAATATGCTGGACCTGTTCCCACCTGAGGGCCTTGGCATGTGCTGTTGTCTTTTCCTGGAGTGCTCTTTCTCTAGATATCCACGTGGCTCCCTCTCTCCTGTCCTTCAGGTTTTTGCTCAAGCATCACCTAGGTGAGGTCTTCCCAAACCATTCTATATAAAACTGCAGGCTCCTCTCCTGACTCTCACCACCTCCCCCTTGTTTCTCTCTGTAGCACTTGCCGCCATCTGACACACCATGAATCAATGCCTAACAGCGGAGGCACTCAACAAATATGTGTTGAATGACCAAATGTGGCTCTATATTTACTGACTCAGAAAAACATTCCCCGCATTTTCTTGAAAGAGAAAAGCAGTTGCCAAAGAGCAGAGAGAATGCGATCCCATCCGCTAAAATTATCTGCAAGTGTTTCCATGTGATGTAGCCAGAGATTCATGTCTGCAGAGACACCGGAACCAAAATGTTCCCAGAAGTGGTCCCTGAGTGCTCAGATTTTTTTTTCTCTTTTGGCCATGAACATGCATTGTTACTTTTCCGATCAGAAATGAGAGCAAAGCATTTTGAAGAAAACACATAAAAGCAAGCAGAAATGGACATCTGAGTGAGTTCCAATAGGACTTCGCACAGCCGTCTGCTAACAGGGTCCTGGCCCGAGCAGGTGGTGGATCTTACAACGGAAATGGGCGGTTTTCTGATCTCGGCTGGGAGGGAAAGTAAGAAGCTCCAGTTTCTGTGCACCCAGGCCCCACTGCCCCCTCCCACAGCCACACAATTCCTGCAAAAAGGAGGCAGGCAACCTCCTGCCCGGCCCCTGCAGGAAGCCTGCCTGCCTCTCGTGGCTCTCGGCTGGACACGCAAAGGAAGCTGGGGGGCTGGCAAGACCCTTTTTTGTGGTCGTGTAATGCAGACAAGGCTTTGATTCCAGAAATGGCATGAGGCCAGCTGAGCATGTCAAACCTGGCTGTCACTGGAAACCCAGGGAGACAGGGGGCCAGCAGCTCTTCCCTCCCCCTCCCCAACCACAACACACCAAGTTCTACTGTTTCCATTCTTGGGCGACCAAAGATCTTAAAGAAAGATGAAGGGATCTGGAAGGAAGCTGCTGCCCCTGCAGGTCTGGTCAGCAACCTATGTCAGGGGCCCCTGTCACCGCAGAGTGGCCCATGGAGAAGAGGTTGCTGATGGGGCCATCCTGTGTGGCCAGCATTGAAGGTGTGAGGTTTAAGAACAAGCGTGGGGGTAAGAGGGTATTCGCGGCAGTGACTCCACCCATCTCCCCAGTACCTTGACCCATCACAGTCCCTGGGTTCTTGACTCCCCCAACAACCCTAAAAGGTCAGCAAGGGAGCCACCACCCCCTTTTACAGATAAGCGAACCGAGGCTCTGAAAAGGGCGGCAAGAACAGAATGCACTGGGAAGGATCAAGGCCTCCAGAGAGCAAGACCAGGGTCTCGAGGCCACCCTCACTCCTGGATGCGGGGGAAGGGGTCCCTGCAGTGCAAAGCCCCCACAGCCCCCTGGACAAGATGCAGGGACCAGGCCACAGTCCTCGGTCAGAGGTTCTGAACTGCACAGATAAAATCACACATTGACCACCAGGGAGCTCATGAAGCTTGCCCCTGCAAACCCATTTAAGGTTAAGCTTTCAGAGTATAAATGGGGAAAACGGTGCCTCAAAAACAGACAGGGCTTGCCCTGTCACAAAGTCAAAGAAGGCAGGGCTGTGACTCCAAAACCCCCAAAGCAGGAACCAAAGAGCCCTTCAGTCAGGTGCCTTGGGGAATAGACATGACAACTCAGCGCCCCACAAGGCCAGGGAAAGCCAGGCAGCAAAGGCATTGAGTTGGCAACCCCAAATCCTTAGACGGGTGCTTCCATGAGTGGAGTTGCACGGTCTGGGTGGCTTGGGGAATGTGACATCAAACGAGGATCAGTAGAGTCCTTCACTCAGCGCCGTTCTTCACTGCAGGCTTTTCATGCTTTTAGAAACAATACACGTTAGGAAACCCCCAAGATGTGCTTCTGGCAGGTGGGATTTCCCCAGCTCCTTCAAACCGTTTTGATCGGGGCTCACCTCCCCTGGGTCTCTTTCACCACTCCTGTGCACTCCCCCACCCCCAGGGTGTGTGCTCCTTTCCAGCAGCCAGCACCTGTGAGCCTTCTCCAGAGCACTGTCCTAGGGCTGGGTCTGCAGGTTCAGAGAGCTGGAAGTTCCCCCCAACCCAGGGGGCCTTTATGCAGTGACTGACTGGGACGGAACAAATTCGGAGGCATAATTTCACTCCGGAGCTCCCCTGTAGGGTCAGTCTGGGGCCAGGATATTGCCTGAACTGGCTCACCTTTGCTGGATATCTTTTCCTTCTCAGTCCTTGCTTCCTCTACTCCCTTGCTGGTTTCCCTGGGAAAATGCCCTTAAAAAATCACCTGCATATGACCCTTGCCTCAGGCTCTGCCTCTGCAGTAGGTGACCTAAGACGGCCCTCCACTTACCTACCCGGGTAGCGGGAAGACCCGACACCTCTGCTGAATTCACAGGGGGCACCTGGGCACTGGACAGCAAGCTGGTCAGTCTCAGACAAACGCTTCAGCTGACAAGACGCTGGCCACCCAAGGCAATGGCCACCTAGAGGCCAGTCCAGCTAGGCAAGGGGCCAGGGGCCCTGCTGCCAACCTCGGGCCCAGTCCGCAGGCGAGCAGGGATGGACATTTTCTCCCACCCACAATCTCCATCACCCACTTCAAGAATGCCTCTCGCCCGTCTTTTAGGACCTAATTTGAGTAGGGCCTTTCTGAGCACTTCATCCCTCCCTGATCACTCACAGCTCTTAGGGCTGACTTCACAGGCCTGTACCTTTGGGAGGAATCTAAGGCTAAAAGGAAAAGTCTTTTGTCCCTTTCTTTGCCTCTGCAGGGGGCATCTGTGGTTTGGATGACCCCTGCCCCCAGAATCCATTCCTCTTTCTTCTGGTAACACTTTGATGCTCCTCAGAGAGCTACCGCTCCATGGGCTTGCCAGAGTTAGCAAATAAAAAATACAGGATGTTATAGTTAACTTTGAATCTCAAATAAACAACAAATCATTTTTTAGTCTACCTATATCCCATGCAGTCTTTGGGACATACTTACATTTTAAAAATTATCTGTTATTTATCTGAAAAAATTTAATTCGTCCTCGTGTATTTTATCTGGAAACCCACCACTCCACCCTTTCGCTCACCTGGTGGAGTCAGGGCTGGTTTCTCCCCTTATCCCTGGGGGTGGGCATATGACCCTGGCCTGACCAATGAAATCTCAGCACATCCCCAGCCTCAGGGGTTGTCAGGGCTGGGCACGTGACCTAAGCCCAGGGAAAAGCAATCCCAGGACACCTGCTAAATAAAAAACTCTTTCTGCTGACGTTGGTGAGATGTGGGGGTGGGAATCTGACCCTGCTGAAAATATCCAACTTCTTAGATAGGGAGACCCCATCTAAGAAACACGCCAGCACAAAGGAAAGCAGAGAAGGAAGGTGAAGCAAGAGAAAATGGGTCCTGACACCATGATTTGAGGCCCTGGATCAAACCATGCCTGAAGTTGATGCTTCCCCTGAAACTGGTACATTTCAATGACATGAACCACTAAATTCCCCCTTTTTGCTTAAGATAGTTTGAGCTTGTTTTCTTCATAAGTCACTGAATGAGTCCTGCTCAACCCAGCCTCCTCGCACAGAGTCGCCCAGGCTCAGAGGACGTTTAAGTCGCACAGGTCTGCAATGTTACCCTTCACCATGGAAGGCAGGGTGAGATTATGGGGAAGGCTGATAGGCAGAATTCCCAACCCAGCTCCATCCCATCCCCATCCCAAGAACTTGCACAACTAACAGTCTCCGTGAACCTCAGTTTCCTCATCTCTACAATGAGGACAGCAACACCTGTGTCTGTCATGACCACAGACTTTACCTAAACTAAGACACTTTTGAGAGGAAAGGGGTGGGGGTGCTCTGACTTTTAACAAGGCCAGGAAAACAGGGGCGACTGGAACAGTCGTGGGTGAACGGGTGGTGTGGCTGCCCACCTCCCCCTGCCTCTCTGCACACTGTGCTGCCCCCAGGGCAAATGCCTTCCCTCCCGCCCCTCTCCCCACCGTTGCCCAGATGCTCCCGCTCCCCCGGCTCTACTGGCCACCTCCTAATTTATCCTTCTGGCCTCAGCTTCAATGCCCCTGCTCAGAGCCAGTCTCCTGCCCCAGTCCAGATCTGTATGGTCCCCACTCTGTGTCTCCCCAGCCACTTGGTGTACTGTGTCCCTGCTACTTGCTGGCCACCACTCGCCCCACTCGCTAGACAGACTCACTGAGGCCAGGGGCCGCACATTTCTTCCTCCTTACTAAAGCCCCTACAGACCTGGCACAGTGCCCAGAACAGATGAAACAGCAGCCAAAAAAATAAACAGCGAACCCTCCTTTTCCTGTGTTTTCTCCTTGTGTTGACAAACCGTCCTGGTTGAGATGGCAGGCAGGGACGGACGGGACTGTAGGTGACAGCGTGGGGAGGGCATGGGGACCTGCTCCTGGCAGACCCAGGACAGGCTGATAATGTTCTCAGAGCCAGAGACTCCAGAGACAGCGGCCCCAGGAAGCCTAGCCCAGCTCGGCAGCCCCCAGGCAGCGGCAACATGCTGGCCCTGCGACAGCTTTCACTGATCTGGGGCCAATGCGGACTGGCCCTGGGCCCACTCGCCTGTTCCAGAATCCAGCCCTGGCTCCTGCTCAAAACGTAGGCACGGCATCTCCCTGTGGCCTCAGCCAGCTCCGTCCTCAGCGGCAGCCAAGTCCCTGCCCAGAATGCAAATTGGGCAGGTGCAGAGGCCCTTCCACACGGAGACTACGGCTCTCCCATCCCACCCACAGCCTGGGCTGTTCCCCCCAGGGGCAGACAGTATCCACATGCACAGCCGCCTGGGTCTCCAGCTCGTCCCCATGCCTCATGCACCCTCTTCCCCTCCCACACGGTTTGCCCGGCCCCACCTCGTTTCTTGGTCCAGCCAGGCCTGCAGCCTGAAGTCAGCTATGCCACACCAGCTCTCTGGCTCACACCCAATCCAGACAGCATACTGCTACTTCTTCATTTTCACGGGATCCCTCCCATCCTCTGAAGCCCACTATGGCTCCCTATTTCCATCCAACTCAAATCCCTCTGTAGCCCTGTCCTACCTGTGTATCCTGCTCACTGGGAAACAATTGGTCATGGTGGGGAAAAGAAAAAAAGCCGACCTGCGAGCTGGGCATTCTACCTCAGTTTCCCCATTTGTACAAATAGGGTGGTCTCCAATGGCTTGCAGCTATGACAATCCATGGGCTCCCAGCAGGGTCAGTTCAGGCAGGCCCTGGCCTCAGTCCTCCTCTACTGTCTTCTGGCTACCCTGAAAGGCCATCACCCACCAGCAAAGCCACCCACCAGTCTCTCGGGACTGCCTGTCTGAGAGGTAAAGGTGTTTCGGGGAGAAGGAAAGATCTTCCCTCAACCACTCTGGATCAGTCCAGAGCCCAGATCTACCAACCTAAAGCACCCTTCTTGCACTGGGGAGCCACAGAGGTTGTGGGCACAGAGAAGTGCTGCAGGAGGATGGGGAGACCCACTGGACACGGTGCCCTGAGCCCCCTAGCCCACTCCATAAAATACATAAAACACGCCTGTGATATGAAAGGAGTATTTTGGAATACCTTTAGCATTTAATGGTTTTAATGGAGAAGAGGGTATGAGTGTGTGTATTTTTATCTCTGCCACCATAGGGCATATGCCAATCTTATTTGAGGCATTGATGTGTTCTGGTATTATCTGTATGAGCACAGAAGGATCTATATAGAGAGGTGAGGTTGGGGCCCTTCTGAAAACAGGAAGGCTAGACCAGCACAAGGGGCCATGCGTAATGCAAGTTCCAAAGAGGGTTCAACAGAGGGTTCCACAATGATCCATTTGCTGGTGGCCTTTACAGGGGAGCATGAAATGCCCACACTCAGTCTCCCAGGAAAAGAACCCTTGAGGTGGCCCCACTAATTACAGGACCGTCCCGGCAGGGCATGTCTTTGTCTTACTAGTGCCCCAGCCGGGCTGGTGTAGGCCATACTGGGGCTGGTGTACAGGGGGTGGGGAGCGGCAAGTGCTGGCCAGGCAGATTGTCACGGCACAGCATGGCAGGGGACACCCCAGACCACAGGAAAGCAAAACCACTCAAAAACCCATGAGGAAGGCGAGGCTTTAAAAGCTCTATTCCCCAACAAGTAAAGTTTAATGCGTAAAAAGGAAGGCCAGAAATATGATGGTTGTATCTGGTGGCTGGTCTGTGGGGACTCTTTACAATGCTCTCTCTATTTTTCTGGATGCTTAGAATTTTCTCTAGTAAATGGGTCAAATTAAATTCTAAAAGCAGCTCAGCCTGATAACCAGGATCCTGTGATACTAGGGTACCGAGAGGCACGGTGAGGGTACAGCACAGGCAGGCCCCACCTGACCTGGTGAAATCAGAATCTGCGTTTTCACAAGGCGCCCAGGTCAAGCAGGTGCTCGCTTGTGTTTGAGAAGTTCCGGTGCAGAGATGGCCGGAGAGGTGAATGCATAATTAGAGCTGAGCTATTTCCTTAGCACATTTCAAGCTCTGTTTCAAGTATTTATCTCTTACCTTCACAAGATTCCTAAGGTAGGAACAACAGCTATCCTCATTCTATAGATAAAGAAACTAAGACCCAGAGAAGCTAAGTAATTTACTCTAAGACACACAGCTTCAGAGGGGCAGAGATAAGAGCACAATGGTAAAGGCATAGGGACTCAGTAGGGAAGCCTAGGTGACCTGTGAGAAACAAAGAAAAGGCCCACTTTCTGCCTTCACACAGGGAAGGACGATCCCTTGGGAAAGGGAGAAAGCCATTTCTGGGCTCCTTCTGAAGGCAGAGCAAGATCAACTGCAGGGAAGGCCCAAACCCTTCGAGGAACTGGAGCCATACAACAAAGAAAGAAGCCACTCAGAGTAGTGAGCTCACCATCACAGAAGGTATGCAAACAGAGGCCAGTGGGCTTCTGTATAGGATGTACTGGAGAGGATTCCTGCTTCATGAAGGAGGCAGGCATGATGGTATGGATTTTCCTCTCCAATCCCAAGGCCAGGAAGATACTTTCTTCACCCACTGGCAGAACCAGGAAATGGGTATGTTCTGTGCCCCCACCAGGGGCTGGCTCTGGATAATGAAGGCCCACAGAAGCCTAGAAACCTCTATGAGAGTCTGGAGGGAGGATGGGACTTGCTTTTAATTCACTGGCCCAAACACCTCACGGGCCCAAATGCTGGGGTTCAAATGCCAAGCGGGTGGACCCCTCTGCCTCAGACCCCGGGCCTGCACGCAAAGAAATCACAGCACCCGGCCTAGATAAAGGTAATATCTGAGATGTGCTTAGAAAGATGCCCAGCACACAGTAAGCCCTGTTTCTGATGAACATGTTTTTAAAAGTGGGCAAAAATAGGCTGGTATTTCAAAAGAAGGGTGACATCACTAGGTATGCTCATTAAATATCACAGAGGCTCAGTAAAGAATGGCCATTCCAGGCTTGGCCTGCCCGCGGCACATGGCAGCTCTCGATAAATGGCGGTTATCACCACTGGGCCTGCCGCTATCTGCTTTACTACTTTTATCAAATTCTAATTGGCAAGAAGAGAACAAAAATAACACAAACTACCCTGTCCAGGCCAGGGCGCTGTGGTATGGAGAGCTAGGGAGGTGAGAGCCAAGAAGGCAGGGTAAAAGCCTGGCGGCTGGACCTTGGAAGCGGCGAGGCCGCTGGAGAGCCAGCTCCACCGCTCAGAAGTCAGGCCAGTTTTCAGTTTCCGTCGTTCCAGCCCCAGGTCCCCAACGGGCCTTCTGGCCTGGGGCTCTCAAAGTCTTCCAGGGTCCAGAATGTGCTTCCAAAGCAGCCTCATCTCAGACTGGGGCCCAGAATTCCTTGGCCAGCAGGGACCGCGTCTGCATGGAGCTGACACGGGCCAGCTGCTGGGACGCCTTCTCCTCCACTCCCACCAGGGACCCCACCCAGCTCCTGAGCAGATGACCCCGGAACTGCCAGTACCCCCCAACCCTTGTGCCAGCCTGTATATTGGGTACAAACACCAATGTGGGACTTTGGCCACCGCTCTTGATCCTGAATGGTGGCTCTGAATGGTGGTGGGTGACTGTGGTCTGAATCTAAAGACAGATTTCCCTCCCCCCTCCCCCATGGCCTTCTCCAAAGACTGAAAAAGAAATCCCAGGAAAGGCAAAGTTTGGAGGCAAAAGAAACAAACAAAAAACCCACCCTGGTCTGGAGAGTAGTGCATCCTTAACCTGGCAGCGCACACAGATTCTCCAGCAGAGCAGGCAAAACGTCACCGCCTGGGCCCATGGAAGGTCCATTCAGCCAGGAGGCTCTGTGCAGGCTGCCCCTGCATACCTGGGCCCACAGCTGGGACCGTTGGACGCACAGATGCTACAGGATAGGGTGGGGTCTACAGTCAGAGAGAGCTGGGCTCAGCAGGGGCCACCTGGACAGAACAGAACTCTTGTCTCTCCATGGAAGCCAAAAGAGAGTCCCCAGGAGCTCTCAACAGTCCATGTGCCTGTGACCTAGGGTCACTTACAAAGTGGTTGGTGATTATCATCATCGCTAACGTGTACCTCGTGCTTACTCTGCACCAGGTGTCATGTCAAGTGCTTTACATTTATCCTCTTGTTAAGACCTTGCAACATCCCTTTTGTAATAATGCTCATTTTACAGATGAGCACACTGAGGCATGGAGTGAATAATGCCCAAAGTTACACATATAACAAGAGGTAAAGGCAAGACCCTACCTGACACCAGGGCTGGGGGCAGGGAGAAGACCCCGTGCCCCAACTATGGTAGACTGATGCGTTAATGTCCCCAATTTGTTCACACCTCCCTGAATCCACACTCCTTGGTGGTGCCCTTCCATGGGGGTCTGGGCTTGGCCATGTGGCTTGCTTTGGCCAGTGGGATAGGAGCAAAAGGGATACAGGCAAAGATTTGACAGGCACTTGGGACTTCTACGTCTTCTCTAGGGCTTGTCCAATACCCTGAGAAGTGCCTCGGCTTTCCTGATGGGAGAGTGTGAAAAACCTGGGAAAGAGGGTCAGCCTGTCCCAGTCAACTCTAGTCTAGGCCAGGTAGCACCCAGCTCCCTTCCTGATGACCATGGAAGCATGAGCAGACAAGTCAACCCAGATCAATAAGACCACCCAGCCAATCCAGAGATGTGTGAAAAATAATGAACAGTCATTTAAAGTCACTAAGTTTTGGGGTAGTTTATTATGTAGCAATAACTAATGGATATGCCAACTATACTGCCCATTTTCTTTTGACATAGGAAAAATCTTCCTGAGAATTAATAGGGTAAACAGCGACACTATTTTGCATGAGAAACCCATTTAAATAAAGCAAGGGACTGGTCTCATATGAGGAATTGTCAATGTTTTCTTGTGTTTAGATTTGCCTTTGCATCCTAGTAAACTCTCACCAACACCCATGAAAGGGTCAAGCCCTATCTGCAGTGATGAGTCTATTCACTCTGCCACACCTGTGCATTGTGTGGCTAAAGTGAAACTTTTTATTGCCCAGCCACTGCTCTCTTATATACTTAGGAGGCAACACTCTACCATGTGCTAGCTTGACATCTTTCTTCCACGCCAGCTTGCCATTAAACTCCAGCCTCTGTTTTGGTTATCTACTAGTTTTGCTTAACTAGTAGATAATCACCAAACTTAGCAGCTTAAAACCACCACCTTCTTATCTCTCCTGATTCTGTGGGTTGCCTGGGCTGGGCTTGGGGTTGGGGGTAGCAGCTTTGCCAGTCTCACCTGAGTTTCTTATGTGGCTGCAGTCACAGGAGGCTGGTTCTCTCCATGTCTGGTGGGTATGGCTGAGCTGGATACTGGGATAAACTGGGCCTCCCTCTTGCTCCATTCTGTCTCAGAGCATCGTCCTCTCCATGTGGCCTCTCTGGCAATGGAGCTGGACTTTTAATAATGTAGCTCAGGCCTCTCAAAAGCATAAAAGCGGAAGCTAACAGTTCTTCTTAAGTGTCACTTCCACTACGTCCTATCAGTTAAACCAGTCCCAGCGCAGCCCAGATTCAAGGTAGAGGAATAAACTCTACCTCCCAACAGGAGGGGCAACAAAGACATTGCAGCCAATTATTGCACCACAACCACGTACCATGGCTCCCAGTCAGCTCAGGCTAGGGCTCTATCCAACTAAAATCAGTAGCAGCACAAACCCTGAGGTAGAGCAATCATACATGTCATACCATACTGCACCCATGGCACAGATCTGGGATGGTTGTGCAGCAGATGCACCAAACAACCAATGGTGAGTTTCCCCAGAACCACAGATGGTCCATGGGGGAAGCAACAAGACGAAGGCAGTGGCTTTTGGACCCCAAAATTCTTACTGGGTCACTGAAGAGTCTAAAAGAATCAATTTATGGGGTGAGGTTGGACAGCACCCTCTCATCCCTACACGTTCACAGGAACCTACGGAAGGCGAGAGGCCCCGGATTCTTTGCAGACTTCGCTCTGGAAACAGACATTTGTGAGACCCAGACTCCCTCGGGGCCCTGGCAGGAGGCAGCTCTCTCCCAGGACAGAATAAGATGCTCATCTTGGCAGGGGCCCTCGGCAAAGGCCTGAGGGACTGTTGCTGGGAAAGCAGCCCTGGGAGAGCCCTTAATCGTTTAACTAAAATCACATTCAAGGCATAATTAGCAGGCGGCTCCAACTTCATGATCTGAGGCCCATCGGCTCTAATGGGCTAATTAGTCAAGACATCCTTGGGTAGGCAAGCACTCTGGCCTTCTCAGAAACATCCAGGGAGCTGAGGGGATCAAGGCTGGCATCTGGTCCATGAGCTGCCTTACTATAGCTGGGCAAAGAAACAAGCACATCTCACTGTGCAAGAGATACACTTTACAAGATGCAGAGCTCAAGGAGATCAACAAGGAAATGTCCTCAGCATCCCTTATAACCCATCCCTGCCACCCGCGGGTCCTGGACTAGAGTGCAGCCTGTTCTGTTTCTTGAACTGCCCAGCCCTTTCCAAGGTAAGGCTTATAGCACTAAAGGGCAGGGACGCCTGTCGATACCAGCCTGTCCTCCCCAGATCACATTCCCCGAGCCCTATGAGTTCACAGTGACCAAGAGCTGTTGCAAAAGAGCCCAATATCATCCTGCATCAGAAAGCCAAACCACCAGCTCTGTGGAAGCCCACAAAGTACCCACAGCCACAAATCCACCACAGATAGTGTGCGCTTGCCAGCTCTCTCAACTCAAGTTGCTTCTGAGCAAGTGACAGGGACCCCACACAGCAAGGGAGACTCAAAACCTCGATGAGGGATTGGCAGAAGACAAAGCCTCAGTCAGGTGTCCCTCAGTGCAAGTGGCATCATAGTAGGCACACACAGGAATGCACCCAAGAGAGTAAAAGCACACAAGCCCTACCACACCATTTCCCAAAGGGTTCCCCAGCCAGAGAAGCTCAGGAAACTTGTCAATAAATTGAAGGAACACTGAGTTAGAGTGGAACCTCATTTTCGAGATTCACAATGCTCTTTACAACAATAATGGCTCTGAGAAGTCCTGTAATTAAAAAAAACTTTTTAATTGGTTTTTGTATCCATGGTTCCCCAAACTTATCTTCACAAGAGTCTTTTCCCCCCATAATCTCTAGTCAGATACTGTATTGGGAAATCTTGTCCTATGGGATGTAATATATCAGTATAGGACCGAGGTCAGATGCTCTAATCCTATAGGAGCTAAGTTACTTAAACAACTTAAGTGAGCCAGGTTTAATATTTGCATCTAAAAATTCTCTTCATCTCCATGAAGAAAAATATGCTCACTTGATTTTCTTAAAACAATCATCTCGTTCCATGTTTTATCCCCCTCTTTGATAGTAACTTTTTTTTCCTACCAGAGAAATAGAAACATTTGTCTAAAAGGAACATATCTCAGTAAGGGAAAATGTGCAAGAACAATGACGGAGGGCACTGGGAGAGAAATGGACTGGGGGAACTGAACAAGGGAAAGCCACCTACCGCTCCAGAAGAAGCTGCAGTTTAAGAAGTTGATGCCAGCATTACCAGCTTTTTCCAATTTTTAAAAGTCAGAAATCTGGACTTCTAAGTGAAATCCTCCATTTTTAAATGTTGGTTCAATTTTCAAAACTTTGAATGGGTCAAAGAAAACATTCCTAGGGATTAGATTCAGTCACCAACTTGTTACCTGTGCCACAAGGCATTCATAAGAGATTCAACACTCATCAATCCAGTGGTGCCACCTGGCATTGGACCCCCTCTGGGTCTCAGTTTCCACCTCTGAAATGCTGAATTTGGGCTGGCACTGGCATATGTAGGAAGGGGTGAGCTATGAAAATGGCACACAGTGGGAGCTCAGAGTGGCCAGTCCATCAAGGGGACCCATTGTGTTATCATGATACAAGGTTCTCTAAGGTCCCTTTCAGAAATGGGGTCAGTTCGCAAACCAGAGATCAAAACCAGAAACCCCCACAGGGAGGTCAACAAAGGAGGGCTGGCCCATTGGACAGAGATGAGACACGTGTGCTACAGGTTCCAGAAGCACCTGCACAGCCATGCAGGTGACAGCTTCCTATCAGCCGTGTGGTATGCAACCAAGGCTCTGTCTCGATGCTTATTTATTTATTTGTACAGATGAGGCCCATGGAGGTAAAGTGGCTTCCCCAGGTTACACAGTTACACCTGCATTCCCAGAGATGAAAGCAGCCTCTGGCAGTGGCCCAGTAAGGGAAACCTCCTGAGCATTTTCAGAATCCTGATGGCTGGGATATGGGTCTTGCATTTTCTAGAAGCTGACGGCCAGCCATGGCAGGGCAAGGAAACACAAGCACTGTGGGTGGGCATCCACTCAGAACCTGGCTATGAGCCCCTGAGCAAAGCACTAGCAGCCCCCATGAGCAATACATGCCACATGATAGAAGCAGCAGAAGCTTTCAGAATACAGAAATAGATATGGCCAGTTGAGGAAGTAGAAGCCATCACAAATGGAGGCTCAGTTACCCAAGACACCTGCAGAGGGTACAAGGACTGAAGCTGGGGTTGTAGCAGAGATGGTTCCTGTCCCCCAAAACCCATGCTCTCCTTCCAGTGTGGACTACATTTCCCAGCACCCTTTGCACCAGAATGGGGCCATGTGATTAGTTCTCACCAAAGGAAGGTGAGCAGCTGTGCTCCTGGTCATCTCGGGCCCAGCGAGTTTCAGAAGAGGGCAGACTTTTTCCACTCTCATTTCCCTTTTGCCAGCTGGAAACAGTGGGCTCAGATGGCCTGGCAGATGAACCCCGAACCACAAGAAAGAAGGGGCCTGAGTGGCTAAATAATGATGTGGGCCAGAGCCACCTTCCAACCAGGGATGCCTGGTCCATGGGTGTTAAATTAAATTCTAGTGGTTTGAGCTACTGCTGTGTCAGGGATTGCAATAAATGCTGCAACGTCAAGGCCTAGGAGCTACAGCAACCTGTTACCCACCTAACAGAGTAGTGGGGAAAAAAAAGAAAAAAACCCTGCGTTGAGAAAAACAAATCCTCACCAAGGTGAGCAGCTCAAAGCAGAAGCAGTGCTGGAAGCTGATGGCCAGCCATGGCAGGGCAAGGAAACACAAGCACTGTGGGTGGGCATCCACTCAGAACCTGGCTATGAGCCCCTCAGCAAAGCACTAGCAGCCCCCATGAGCAATACATGCCTCATGAAAAAAGAAGCAGAAGCTTCCAGAATATGGCAGATATGGCCACCTTGCTCAGCCACCACCTCCTCCAGGCAGCCCACCTGAATGCTCTCAGATGAAGAAAGACTCTAAAATCCCTGGGTGCTGATAATTAGTTATGCCTCCCTTGTTTGAGAATAACTTATGAACACTTTTTTGGGGGGGTAGAAATGTTACATGCCATGTGCATTCTGCCTTCCCTCCCCTTGACAGGTATCTCCATGGACAGGTGAGGGCTACAACATCAAGAGAAGCTCAGGGACTTGTCCAAGGTCATGCAACTGGTAGAATCAAAGCTGTGTCTTGACTTAAGCTCATGCTTCTTCTACCGACCCCTCCTGCCTCTGGAAAATTGTATGCCTTAAACCACCTATTACCTTCTGCCTTGGAGGAGCCACCCAGGCAGGGCGGCCTGCCCACTTGGCTTGTACCCCCTGAAAGTGTGAACCCACAGTGCCCACCAGTGCACGAGTCCACACAGTAGCCCCTCTCTGACTGAACGCTGGAAGCTCATACCCAAAATCAGAAATGTTAGGGCACACGGGTGCTGCTTCCACTCCCGAACAACCTCTGCTTAATCACAGCGCTTTGGCTGTGGCTTGGTAATCTTACCAGTCACAAATTATCCGTATTGAAAGCAGGAAACACTACCGTCAGGGGTCTGTATCTTCTCTGGTGTCTGGGGGAGATGAGGAGGGGGTGACCTTCATGTACTTTGGCTTGGTGGTCAGGGGAGCTGCCCCTCCCTCCTACACTCCCTGCCTGGGCTGGTTCAGCAGTACCCACAACCAGTGCTGGTTCAGGGCCTGGGCAGGCCCTCGGGGTAATGAAGGCAAGTGAACACACAGTCCCAACTTTGAACAAAAGGCAGGAATAAGCCGATGAACTAGGGGACAATGTCATGCTTCCTCTAGAACCCAGCCAGTGGGTTTAGTGGGCTTTGTGGCCAACTGGACACAGCCACTGGCCTAGGGCAGGGTTTCTCAATCTCCGCTCGCATGACCTCTGCAGCTGGGAAACTCTTGATTATGCACAAGTCCTGTGCACTGGAGAGCATTTAGCAGCATTCCTGGTCTCCAGCCTCTAGATAACAGTGGCACACTCTCCCCCTAACTGAGTCATGACAACCAAAAATGTCTCCAGCCATCACCAAATGCTCCCCCAACCCTTCCATTTCCACTAAGAACCCCTACTCTAGAAGGTTCAAGGAAGGGTATCCACGCCAGAATTCAGACTGTTTTCAGATCTTCCATCCTCTCCTATCTGCATTTTTATGTGACATGTCTTAACTTACAAATTTTGGCAACTAATTAAAAAAAATGTTGTTATGCTGTGAGAACCAAAAGCCATGCGTGCAGGCCACCAGCTGCAACCTCCGCCAAGCCTTTGGCTACATCCAGACGGAAAATAACAAAGGACAGAACCTATTTCCCAACATCCAGGCCCCTGAGCTCCCTAGAGGCCAAAATCACCCCCCACCCCCACCCCACCCCCAGTCCTCGGATTTAAGACTCGACAACAAAGGAGGAGCCAGATAAGGAATCCGAATTATTTCTGGGGAAATATTGTCACAACATTGCCTGTCAAGCAGCTTTTCAAACACCCTCTCCCAGGGACCGAGGACAAGCCCGTCCCCAGGAGCCAAGAACAGCTTACCTTTGTCGGAAAGCTGAAAGATTTTTCCCACCAGCACCCCCACCCCCACTGCATCCACTTCCCGCAAAAGTTCTAAGAATATACTTCGGCTGGAACTAAAAGATTTGCCAGAACCGGCTCCGGGCCCGGGCCCGGGCTCCTTCTGGTCTATGAAGCAAATACTTGTTCAGCGCCTGCCTGTGAAAGGCGCCCGCCGCTGGGGGCTGGAGAATCTTCTGGTCCTGACATTTCCGCAGAGGCCAGTCTCTGCATTTCCTAGCCCCAAGTTAAAGAACTCGTTCTGAGCAAGTTTCCTTTACTTCGAGCTAAAATCTGGGTTACTAGGGGGAGGGCAGCGGAGAATCTAATAAATCTTAGAATATACTTCTTGGCTAAAGGAAAAAAAGAAAGCAAAAAACCTACTTACTGGTGTCACGAAACAACTTTCCAGCTCTCTCTGAAGAGAGCCGGGTTCAGAAGTTACTATTGTATTCAAGCTGTATTAAATCAAGCTGTGAGAAGCGCCAGGGTTATGCTTTTAAAGAATGCCCTGAGCCAATTCTGATGTTTAAAGGGAAAAAGAAAAAGTTTCCAAGGCTTCCATAAATTCCGAGGAGAGGAAGTTTCAAACTTGGGTGTTCATATCCGAGGCCCCCATGTGAAAACAGCTTGGTTTCATGTATTTGGTTTTACTGTTCAAACTTGAGGATCTTTTAACTTTTTATTTTTACAGGGCTCAGAAGAAAAGGGAGAGGGAGTCATTTGTTCACCAAGTGCCAAAGAAAACCCCAGAGCCTTCCTCAGAGAACCTCTGCCTGAGAGTGCAGCGAAGCAGGGATATGGGGAGGGGACCCCCTGGTTCCTGGCACACCCCAAACACAGCTCCTGCCCCCTCCCCCACCGGAGGAGTCACCCGCTAATTAACCACAACAAGATCAGTTCTGCCCAGAGCAGAAGTAGAGTCCAGGCAGGACGGTCACTCGGCTGTGGCTGGGCCTCTTGGCCACTGACAGGAGAAGGAACAAAATGGAGACTTTCCAAAAACAAGCCGAGGCCAGGCCAAGACCCGAGGAATCCTAAATTTAGTCCCTGGAGTAAGACGGCTGTTTCTGCTCAGCCAGGGCACCAAGGGAGGCCCAGCCTTTGGTACGCGGGGCCCTCTCCAGAGCCTGGCTTGGGGGGGCAGCTCTTGGAAATGTCAACCAAACCAAACAGGCCCTCCCATGACACCTCAGCCCCAAGCCCTGACTTCAGGGAGGGCGCGCCAGTTGGGGAGGTGACTCACACACCCCAGTCTCCAGGGGCTGGCTGTCAGCTTGCCCCCAGGGGGAGGACCAGGCAAGTGTAGCACCCCCATTTTCAAGGCCAGGAAACTGAGTCCTAAGAGAGGCAGTTCTGGGGCAGACAGAACACAGGCAGTCCTGAGTTTGAATCTCCCTTTCATCACTCAATACGCATGTGACCTGGGAGAAGTTCCCTCGGCACTCGGAGCCTCAGTTTTACCGTCTCCAAAATGGGAGCAAAAGTGCCTACTTGGAAAAGTCTTAATAAGATGCAAGTGGAATTTCAAGATTAAGAGATGCATATATACATATATTATACACACACAGCCCAGATATACGATGTTGAGAGCTATCTTTTGTACCAGCAAAGCAACCCTCCCCATCTTTTGACAATGACATGCAATGCTCCTTTGGGTGGTCACCTCCCACCCCAAGACCTTATGGTTGGGGCGTGCCTCATATGCTTCTATAAGGGCTCTCAGAGGCCTCCTGAATCAGAATCACCAGAGGCTGAATCCACAAGTTGTTTAATTTTCCCAGGTCATTCTGATGTACGAGAAGCCATCTAGGACTGATGCCAGAAAAACTCAGAGGAGTCAGAGGCAGCTCTCGGGGAGGGCGTTAATCCCCCAGGAAGCTACACATCTGCAAAGGGGCTCAGATTCCAAAGGGCCCTGGGACCGGACCCTCTCCCAACCCTGAGCCAAGACGTGGCGTCCAAGCAGGGCAGTCTCATTGTGCAGACACTGGGCAGAATTCTGATCTGACTCCAGAAAGCACCTGCTGGGCTCTCCCCGCCACCAGCATCCAGCTTCACACTTGATCCAGCAGATCAAGGGGATGGGGAGAGAGTCCAAAATCTCCAAACTGGGCCTCTGTGGCAGGCAGAGCAGCTTACCTGTAGCCCCCAGGCTCAGGCCAGGAAGAGATGTCCACCCACCCACAGGGCAGTTTCAGAATCTGGAGGTCTCTATAGCAACCCTCCAGCTGGAGTAAGGAATGAGCTACCTGGAGACCAATTGGGGGGAAGGGGAGGATGGGGAATGAGATTGGGTATACTGAAGGGTGGGGGAGGAGGTTTTCCTGCAAGGAGGAAGGGACAAAGACCTTTCAATGGAGAGGAAGAGTTTTCCAGAAAAGACTTTTCCTTTTATCTCCTTCCCTGCTCACAAGGAGCAATCTTGAAGGAAATAATAATTAATCATCAAAAGCACAGCTTTTATGAGCACTTAGTCTGCGCCAGACCACAGGGTTCCCACGCAACACCTTACTGGATTTGTACACCAATCCCAAGAAGGAGGGTCAACTGGTAGTCCCATTTTATAGACAGAGGCCTCAGAAAGATCTGGAAACTTGCCACGGGTGGCCCAGCAGCAGACACAGGATTCAAACTCATTGGATTCCAGAGCCCAGGCTCCTACTCTTTTCTGCATGGGGCAGATCTGACGTCCACCTCCTGGGCTCAGGGAGGCTTTGAATTCAGCTCTGTCTGCCTCCCCTCTAGCCCCGATGCTGTGCTGTGCATAAGCTGATTAAGAAGAGAAACTGTGGAGTTGAGGGGCACCCATTTTTAGAGGTGGGCTAGTTGGTGCACAGAGAATTTCTCTGCTTTCCAGAATCCCACAGCAGATGCCCTGAACCCCAACCCAGCTAGGGCACTAAGAAAGGGGTGTGGCAAACGACCCCCACACCTTCCAACCAGCCCTTAAGAAAGAATTTTGTTAATTCCAAAAAACACCCATGCTAGAAGCAACTTTGAAGTGCCTGAGTTCACCCACCACCCCTAGCCCCCACTCCCCCCCCCCGCAACACACATGCCCAGAGAGCAGAAGGGACTTGCCCAAAAGTATACAGCAAAGCAATTTCATTCCACAAGTATTAATGGCCACCTACTGTTTGCCAGGCACTGTACTAGGCCATGGGGGGGCTCCAGGATTTGATAACAAGACCTGAGAGGGGAGCAGGACCTCAATTACCACATGAATAGATCGAACAGCTGGTGACCAATGGTGAGAGGGAAATGGAGGGAGGAGGGTGCTCTGAGAAGGAATGGAGGGGAGGAAACTGGTTTCTTCCTGGGGACCGTGGGAAGAATGCTCTGAGGAAGTGATCTGGAAGCTGAGTCCTGAAGGATGAGGATGGGATAACCAGTGAAAGAGTACCAGGAAGAGTATGTGCAAAGGCCCTGAGGTGGGAGCTTGACAGCTGTATTCAAAACAAGACCAGAGTGGCTGGGACAGAATGAGTGATGGGAGGAGCGCAGAAGGGGTTGCGGGTAGGGGCGGGCTGATCAGGTGCAGTCTTGTAGACTACAGGAGGAACTTTAGATGTTCTTCTAAGAGCCTCGGGATATCTGGAGGCATTAAGTAAGAACATGAGAGGATTCCATAGTGAGATGGGCCTGGCTGGAATAAAGAAGATGAATTCAGAAGCTGCTGGAATCCTCTGTATGTGACATGACAATGGCTGTGACTAGCAGTGGACAAAATTGGGACTCATTTAGTCAGAGAACTGACAATAGTTGAGGGAGAGGGAAGAGTTGGGAATGGCCTCAGGTTCCTAACGTGTGCCACAGGTGAATGGAGGGGCCTGGGAGGGCTGGTTTTACAGGAAGGTGAGGAGGGCAGTTTTGACAGGTTACATTTGGGTGTGTGAGAGATATCAAGTGGGGTATTGAGTAGTGGGGTGCCCAGGTCCCCAGACCTCCTGAAACCCTCCAGGCCCCCACCCTGCTCTCGAAGCCACATGGGCCTAAACCCTGGGTCCAAAGAGACCCACCTCTCTCCCAATCAACCTCTTCTGACAGAAGGCAGAGCCTCAGCTCCATGTCTCTGGAACGGTGATCTTGGAAGAGGGAATTGGGTTTTCTTATTGGGAGGGAACTATCTGCCAGCCCCATGTCAATGACTATTTCCAAAGCCTTCAAAGGGACCTTTAATCCAATTATCTGTGTCGGTAGCCAATGCACAGCCCCTCCTCCCCTCTGCACCCCTCCCTTTGAAGGTAGCCCCAAGGAAAAGATGCCCAGGGCAGCCCTGCCTGGCTCTGCCAGCTGGACCCCCACATAGCCAGCAGGGTCTGCCAGGAGCCCAGTGAAGGCCATGGGCAGCTAGCCATCACAGCGTCAGCCGCCCAGCAGCCCCTGGTGCGGTGCGGGCATGGGGGAAGCAGAGGCCACCGCATGCTCAGTGGGGGCGGGGGTGGGGTGGGGCACAGCACTCAGATACCAGCCAGCCAGTCGTGGTCCAGAGGCAGTACAAAAATACTGCACAGATCTTACAGTCCTCCTGGCAACACATCTTCTCCGATTCAAAGCCGAGGCTAACAGACATTATGTCACTCTGCAAATTCTGGAAGTAAAAGGCCTACCTGTTCTATCTCCAGAGGCTTTGCTGGTTCTATATAATACTCATGACAACAATGATCCTTATATTTACTGCGCGCCGGGTACCCTGCTAAGTGTTTCACATTTAATCTTCACAACAACTCTGGGGAGCTAAATCCCCTTTTTACTCCCATTTTACAGATGAGGAAACAGAGGCACAGACAAGTGAAGGAACCTGCCCAGCATCATGGAGCTAACAAGTGGCCGAGGCAACACTGGAACCAGGCCCTCCTGTCTCTGCTGAGATTTTGCTCTCCTGTTTCTCAACCTCTTTTTCCATGATTGTCCTTCTACCAAGGAGCCTGTTCAGACATATTTTTTTTCTAATCACCCCCCATGAAATTTTAATATTGCAGATACACTGCACTATATGTACGTCTGTGCCTCCAAGAACTTGCTGTCACCTGCTGGGAGCTAAGCCCCCTCCTTGGGACTGCGTGCTCAGACTCTAGGCCAGGGCTCAACAGAAACAAACTGTGAGACACACAGGGAATTTCAGAGGTTCTAGCAGCCACATTAAAAAAAACAAACAAGTGAAAGTGATTTTAATAATACATGCTTTCTAACCCAACAGGTCCAGAATATTACCATTTTAAAACATTACCATTATTAACGAGAAATTTTACATTCTTTTTTTCACACTAAGTCTTTAGGGATCTGGTGTGTATGGACACCCAGACTAGCCGGATTTCAAGTACTCAATAGCCACGTGTGGGTAGTGGCTACTGTTTTGGCCAGTGTCCACTGCTCCTGAACTGCTCTGCTTAAAGGGGAAGCTTTGGTGATATGGTATATGTTCTCCCAAAGCTCTAGAAAATGAAGCCATGCTTTCTACGCCCAAGAGCCTTTCTCCACCCAAGGAACCTTGCAGAGAGTGCTCCCCACACCTAAGGGTTCCCCTTCATGATGAGTTCTGGGCCTACAGTGGACAAGACACTGTGCCAAGGAGCTCTCATGGGGATATAAAGATGAGTGAGAACTGGGCTCTGGCCTTGAGCAGCTTATAATTTAAGAAAAGAGCAGGGGGAACAAAATATTGATGGCATCCTACTGCACACCAGGACCTATTGCATGGCCCTGAGGCTCCCCACCCATTACTTCCTTTAATCCCTGCACTCACATTAGCAGCTGGGTTTTTTATGGGTGTCCCCATTTTACTGATGAGGAAACTGAGGCTCGAGAGACCATGGGCCTTACCCAGGGCTCACAGGCCTGACCTCAAGGCCTGGGCCAGTACATACAGAAGGAGAGCCTTCAGGACCTGGGTGGGCAGCCCGGGGAAGGTGTCAGGGCAGGGATAAACCAATTATGGAGACGGCATGAGAAGGAAGAAGGAAGCAGGGCTCCAAGGGTAAAGCAGGGCCATGCGTTTTTTCAGGGAGTGAAGAGGCAACAGGTGGATGCCAGGGAAAGAGGCAGGAATTCTGGTGCAAGGTGCCTTCTCATGAAGCCTACGTGCAGGCCCCTGCCCAAGAGGGGTCTGGGAAAGACACCCATTGCCCAGCCCAGGGGCCATAATGCCAGAGGAATCCAACTTCCCAAAATATTTACCAGAAGGTGCTGGGCACTAGGCTCCATTCTGTAAACTTGCATGCCATTCCAGAGCCAAAACGATAGATCTCCCAAAGAACAAGATAAACTCTCCCTCACATTCTAAATAATGAAAAAGAGGTAGGGACGAGAGCGAAATAAATCAATCCTCTCTAACCACCCAAACTTAAAAGGGATTATGGGCGAAAGCAAGAAGGGAGCAAGGATGCTGTATCCTTATCAGGCACATGGCCACTCCAGACACAAACAAAACTCTTGGCCGGCGTCCTTCTTCCACGTCAAGAGAGAAGGGAAGAAAGAACAAAGTCTTAATCTCAAAGGTCAAAGCCATCCTCCCAGAGTACTATCGAGCCAGTATTTTTTCCCCTGATTTCCAGGAGAGAACAGTCCCTTCCGTGAACCGAGAGACTGGAACTCAAAGAATGAGGCCCATAAATCTCCAACATGCTAGGAAAGCCCAGATTTCAAATATCCCACGGCACTAACAGACTAGAATCTTCATCTGGGGCTCAGGAAGGCACAAGCAAAGGAAGCTGCTAGATGGCAAGGTGCAAGAGTATGGATGGAGAAGGACCGGCCTCCCGCATTTTCCTGCCTCCAACCATCACCACCCATGACGTGGGTTCAGCGAACAAGCAAGACCTCGGCACCGATGACCTCATTTCATTCTCACCACTCTGCAGATGGAAAACTGAGGCTCAGAGACATGAGCCATTTGCAGAGGCATCTCGCAGCCAGGAAATGGCAGAAACAGCTCTGAAACCGAGCTGGCTGTGCATCTCCAGCTAGGGGCCTCACACTCTGGTGAAGCACCCCCAGTTTCTTCCTCTCTCTGCCAGGCATTTCGAGGTTTAAAGGCCAGCTCTGACCACCTCTGTTCCCTGGCCAATACCCTCAGGCTTTCTTCTGCTTCCAAGACAAGTCCTAATTCCTCAGGGAGGCTTGAGAGAGGGTTTCCCCATCACTCAGGGGGACCCCCACCTCTCCCCTCACTAACTCAGGCCACCCACCCCTCAATTCCAGAAATGCAGGCCCATCCAAGAAACGGGTTTTGTAGCATAATATTTTCCTCCCACAGAACCTGAGAATAAAGGGCTCTTTGCATGTCTCCTGAAATAACTGGCTCTCGCCATAAAGCAATCTTCTGCCCAGTAAAAATATTTCTGTAAAGCTTGGTAACTCTATCTGCAGCTCCTTTTCTGAAAGTCAAAAATCTTGGAGAGTGAAATATGGCAGGGGCAGACTTTATGACAAGCTCATGAAGTCATGTCTCCCGAAGCCATACCCTCCTGAATGCCATGGTTAATTTGCTGCTAACCACAGGGACTTTGTGTCTTACCAGACTCAAAGCAAAGCACCAGTTTGCATTTTGACCAGAACAATGCCCACAACCCCAGACCTGGTGTCAGGCCAGGTGGGCAGCAGAGCCACCGATGGGGATGCAGGGCCTTGAGCAGCCAGGGGCAAATAAGCAAGGGGCATCCTAAGATCAGAGCATACAAGGACTCACAAACAACCCAAACTAACCCCATGATGCCTGGACAAGCCATGGAAACCACCCCAGGCCTCGGTTTTCCCACCTGTACACGGAGGCTCCCCATTCCAAGGGAACTCCTGAGCAGACATGTTCTCTCTGACCCTCTTCACTTATCACACAGCATCTGAGCCCCTTCCAGGTGCTGTTCTAGGCCCTGGAGAGATGGAGGTTGGTTTACTGGAATCTGCCAGAACATATCGGCAACTCCTGAGGCCTTTCTTTCAGGCCTTGTGTTTACCCAGCACTCACGGCATGCTGAGCTCAAATTGCTTATGTGCATTACTTTTTCATTTAATCCTTGAAGTGACTTATACAGGTGAGTAGTCTTTGCCCCATTTCACAGATGAGGAAACTAAGGCCCAGCATCCACACAGTTCAGTAAGCCTAGGTCTGGAGTCTGTGCCCTCTGGAACTGGGAGATGATCCACAGAGGGGAAAAAAAAAAGTTAAATCACGAGATAAAAAAACATACAGTCACACAAGCTAAGGCAGGGTTCTTAACTGGAGTTGTGAGTTAAAGGTGTAAGAGCATTTATGGGGGAGAGACCCCACCTGACTCATATGGTGCCAAAGGGATCTTGTTAACCCATCAGGGTTAAGAATCATTGGCCTATAATCATAACGGAGATACTAGGAGCTTAAAAGGAAGGCCAAGTGACCCAAGTGGGCTGCTTGGAGGAGGTGGCAAACCAGCCAGTTTCTTTCAAAATCCAAGGGCAGGCGGGGTTCTCCCAGGATGGTCAGCCACTCCCCACCACCCTCACCAGCTGCCGGCCAGGGCTGTACATAGCTGCTGGTTCCACCCACTCAGTGTGCCTTCTGCGTTTTTTCTCCTTCTCCTCTCAAGGTGGTCTGTCTTTAGGGAACCACCTGGCCCTCTCTCCCAACCCCTGAGGTTAGGGTGGGGGTTGATCCCAGCTCCAATTCCACAGAGGATACATGACCCAGAGCTGTCAAAACCACGGAGATTGATTCAGGAATGGGCATATGACCCAGGTCAAAATGATGTAAACCAAGCCTGCACTTTTGCTGAAACTCTCACTTCCACCCAAAGTTGCATCTTCTAGGCGAAGATGGAGGCACAGACTTTGGGGACCCCAACTGACACTACATGAGGAGAGCCCGCTGAGAATGAAGCCAACCCAAAAGGAACCAAAACCAGGGCTGAGGCTGCATCCCACTATCCTGGGACATAATCTGAGCTCTAAGACCCAGCCATACCTGAAGTCAATTCACCTGCTTGAGCTTCCCAGTTACATGAGCCAGTGATCGGCCTTTGTCCTGCCATAGCTGAGATGGTCTTGAACCCAAAGACTCCTGAGTAATCCACAAAGAGAAAGGTCACATTTATTTCACCACAACTCCTCCCTCCTGGGTTTTGAAGTCACTAGGCCCAGTGGGGTCTAGTGGAATGGGGGTGGAGGGTGGATTCTGGCTTCACCATAAAAGTACTAAAGACACCTAGAAATCACAATAGTGTGTGTGTGTCTGTGTGTGCATGCATAGGAGGTGGTAACACACCTGGAGATCGCAGTATGTGCAAGGCAAGTGTGTAGAAGCATAGCTACAGAGATGCACACCATTTACTTAAAGCCAACTGCAGGAGAAAGGTGCCTAAATGCCCAACAACAGGTTATCAGTCCATCCTCATCATGGAAGAATCGAAAACCATTAAAAAAAAAAATAAGATTCTATGAGCAAATATGGAATGATTTCCAAGATACACAGCTAAGTTAAAAAAACAAAGATTAAAAAAGCAAGGCACAGAACCAGATGTATAATATGCACCTTAAGCTACATGAAAATGTTTACGTTCTAAGCCCCTTTTTTATGATTCCCCACATCTCATGAACTTTTTCAACAAACGTACAAATCCCGATGCTTCCTGGTCTCGTTGACCAAGAGGGCCGCCCCTGCCTGAGTAGGTAGAAGCTGGTAAAAACAGAGCAGGTTTTTGGAGGACCTCAAGGAACCCATACAAGAAGTTTCCTCTGAAGAGGGGAGCAGGAGATAGGTGGTGGAAGGAGGGGGGGGGGGCTTCCTTTTCACTGCAAACTCTTTCGTAGTCTTTTTAATGTTCTTTTTTTTTTCTAATTTTTATTTTATTTTTTATCATGTGTATGACCTAATGCACCAAAAGGAAAAAAGTGAGGGTCCGTCTGGAAGGGCAAGAGAGAAGCCAGCGGAGACTTTCTTAAAAGGCACAGAGCAGCGTGGCTGGGAAAGGAGGCAGGGGGTTGGAAAGACAGGACCTGAATTCCCGGCCCTGAATTCCAGCCTGAGCTGCAAGGGCCTTCCTGAGCCTCATTCTCCCTAGCTGTTCACTCAGCAACTTCCACGTGCCAAGCAGTGCACACAGCCCTGGGGTATAGCACTGAGCCACACAGGACCTGCCTGTGGCATCTGCAGTCTGGCCTCAGTTTCCCCACAGTCATAATATTGACCTTGGCCAGGTTTCTGTGAATATTAAATGCCAGACAAATCACTGTGAGGAAAGTTTTGCAAACCATGAAGCTTGCATAAAGTTACTACTGAAGAAAAAAAAACCCCACTCGGTGCCGCTGCATCCCGCCTTCCAAAGTCACAGACCACAGCCAAGGGACCAAATCCTCACCCGCGGGCCCCTGAAGCAGCTGCCATGCAGGGCCTCTGGGGCGAGAAGGCTAAAAACGCCCCAATCTGTGACACCAGGAGAAGGTGCTCTAATCCACCCACGACACTGCCCATCACTGACCTTGGCAGTGGCCAGCCGGGGCTGCCCTCCCTCCAAGCTTGAGCGAAACCAGAAATGGACTCTGGAAAGGCTCCAGGGAGGGTTGGACCAGCGTCCTACGAGGAGAGCTTTCTTTCTACCACCACCTGCTGTGAAGAGCCCCTTTGACCGCCCTGAGGATGGGGTGTGACCTGATGTACTGTCTGCTTATCCAGAGCCACACTGTCCAATGCAGTAGCCATCAGCCTCCCAGAAAACATTGTCATTTGCATTTACATTAATTGAAAGAAACTATAAAATCAATTTCTCAGTCGTACTTCTCACACAGTGCTCAATAGTCAGGGGCCCAGTGATTCTGTATTGGACAGTACAGACAAAGCATTCTCATCACAGAAAGTTCCACTGGGCAACGCTGGATTAGAGGTCCTTTTACCATCTCCTTCTTCCTTCTGGTTCTAAAAGGAGGGAACTGGAGCCATTTAAATAGAGGTCAGAGATCGATTATTATCTGTGAAGTTCTAAATCCACTTGTAGGTTTAAGTAGCCACAGTCGTGGGGAAATGGGAAGAGGGACACAAAGGTTTAGCGAGCTCTTGCCATGTCCAAATGGGCCACTCAACTGGTCCCCCCAGGTTCTATAAATGGGGAGCGCCACCCTCATCTCAGCCCTCCCCCTTCCCGCACCCCTCCCATCTGCCTTTCCTACAACACCCAGCCCAGCCAGCAGTTCTCACCCAGCACAGAGAAATTCTGATTCTGAAGGGTTGGCATGGGACCTGGGGACCCGCATTTTAACAGGCATCCTGGAGGTTCAGATGGAGCCACGGACCGAGTCCTTCCCAAACCCACACCCCACTCCCTCCAGCCTCTGTCCTCTCTCCACCCCTCCAGTAAAACTTCTCCAAAGAGTTGCCTACACAGGCTGACTCTTATGTCCTCATCTCTCATTCTCTTTTCAGATGTACTGGCTTTCTGAAAAATATCAAAATAGCACATGTTCACTAAAAAAAAGTCAAACAATGTAGAAAGAAAGTAAGAAGTGAAACACCCTCCATCCTCGCCACATCCCACCACTCCACTCCTCGGGGAAACAGCATTTGACAGTGTATCCTTCCAGATCTCTCTCTAGGCACCAGCAAATATATGGAGATAGAGCCTCAAACAGACTTTCAAATACTGCACAAAAAACAACAGGACCACACAGCGTTGATGTTTTGCACTTACTTTGGTCATTCAACAGTATTCCAGGCCTCCTACCTGTCAGCATCCACAGGGCAACCCATGAAATGCCTACACCATTGTTTATTAACCTGCTCTTAGTGGCGGATATCTGAGTTGTCACAAATTTTTCATCCTTTCAAATAAAGCAGCCATGAGTGTTCTTGTCAGTGTGTGCTTCTGCTCACGGGCAAGTGTTTCTTGTCCCCTCCATAACCCACTCCAGTCTCACTTCTCAGGCAGCATTCCACCAGGAGGGGTCCTGCCACACCCAACTTTGACCACCAGGGTCCTAAATCCAATCGATACCTTTCTATTCTTTTTCACTAAGCCTCTCAGTAGCATTCTCTCCAGGAAACCAGATCTTTTCTGGGAGATGACATCAATGGTCCTCAGTGAATCCCACCTCCCAGAATTGATGCCCAGGAGCTGGGCCTGTGATTTGCTTTAACCAAGAGAATGTAGCGCTGGCAACTAGAGGCCTAAACCTTAAGAAGGCCTGGGAGTTTCACTTAGGCACTCTTGGGGAACAGCCACCATGTAAGAAGTCTGATTGCTCTGATACCACCAAGCCAACCATCCGCAAGGCCGTGGGGGAGAGAACGGAGGCCCCAGACCTGTGGCCCAAGTGGAGCTGTTGCAGTTAGCTCCCAGCTATTTGAATCACCCCAAATAATGCCACCTGGAGCATAAACACACCAAGCCCTGCCCAAATTGCAGAATCTCAAAGAAATAATAAAACGGTAAAGTCACCAGGTTTTGGAGTGTTTTGTTATGCAGCAATAGATAACCAGAACACCCCCCTATTCAGCACTGCATTCGCACTTCCTCCTGTTTAGGAAGAAGTAAAGGCCAGGAGGGTCCCAACTGCTACCTCATCGCCACGCCGAGGTCACCCCAGGCTCAGGGTCCAAGCACAGTGCCAGTCCTCAAAGACTCAGCCACACTCTCCTCCCAGGCTGCAGCTGCTACTGTCCACATGCAGATGTTGGCTTCTCAGGCGAGAGGACATTCTCTCTTTATCCCCTAAGCAAAGGGAGTGGGTGAGCAAGAAAGCACCCTTGGCAACCCTGGCTGAAAAGCTCACAAACCAACACTCTGAAGCCAAGAAAGAAAACAAGCACAGAGAGATTAGGGAACTCCCCCAGGGCCACACAGCTAGCAAGAGGGAGAGTTAGGACCTGAGTAAGCATTGAGGCACAGAGCCAGCACCACCAGCCAAATTCCAGTTTTTCCAACATTTTGCTCATGACCCACAAGAAGAATTACCTTTTATAACGGGTCTCTGTATGCACGCCCACATGGATGGGCGTGTGGATATATACATCTGAAATTTGAAAAGTTATACCAAAAAATATTTACCCTTACTATATGTAATATTCTCTCACATTTTTAATCTTTTCTTTACTATTTCCTTTTTTCTTTAATGCTGGTTATTAAATTGATTTCATAAGGCATGACTGGGTTATATTATAGATTTTTTTAAAAATCTCCTCTATACTAATTAAGAGGTCTCTAAAATCAGACTGACCTGAATTTGAATCCTGCCCTACCACCACCAAGTCAAGCGATGTTTGGTAAGGAGGCAGACTTGTATACAGCCTCAGTTTCCCCAGCAGTCCAATGGGGCTAACTATAGAGCCCACCTCATAAGGTGAGAACTGGGATTCATACACGGAGAGCCCAGCACAAACCAGAGACACCCCCAGCAGCTCAGTGTCAGGACCCCCTGCTCTGACTGCTGTACCCACCCCCCCATGGTCACTTAACAGACACGCTGAAGCTGTGACCACAGCCACCGAGAAAGGAGGCGCAAGCGCGGGCCGGGCTGAGGCGGTGCCTGCCTGTGGGCTCTCCGGGGCAGGGGGAGAGAGGAGAAAGCACCAAAGGGCCCACTGAAAAGGCAACTTTGTTCCTGATGTGTAGTTTACTTTAAGGCATCTTTTTGCTTTGGAGGTTGATCCAGATAATCGGAGGGAGAAAAGGGTAAAACACCTGAGGCAGGGGCAAAGCAGCCCCTCATCAAGGCTCCCTCTGGAAGCCAGGCTTGCAGTGGGCTTATCCACCCCAGCCCACGTGGCCTCCGGAAGGTAGAAAACACCCTTGGCCTGAGCCCGTTTGGGAGGCCATGGCCCTCTCAGCCCTTACCTGTGGCCTGAGGATGGACAAGTCTGGCTTGCTAACGGGACCTGTTATACTCGGCCCCACCCTCCTCAGAACCCCACCCCCACCCCCTACCACCCCTCCTCCATGCTTAAGGTGGGTCCAGGGGGCTGGAGCAGCAAACCATTACTGCCTGCCATTACCCCAGGATGCCACCATCCCTGTGACCAGGAGGGTCTCCCCCTGCCCCCCATCCCCACCCCACCAGAAAGCAAAGAATTTGCAATCAACAGACATGCAAAAAGCTTCCCAGAAGATGACTTGCAGTGGGTAGACAAGTGCTCAGAATGGGGTGCAACCTACAGCACCCCACCCACAGGCACCCCCCTCTTTCTGCTGGACTGCAGATTAATGAACATCTCAGAAACCAGAGTCTGGTCGTAAGTCTGACACCTGGAAGTGCTGAGAGACTCTGTGCACCAGCTCTCCCGCCTGCCCTTTGCACTTCCAGCCGCTTTGCCTGGGATGCTTTCATCACCTGGCTACCTCCTGTTTTTCCTTTAATGCTGCCCCCCAATCCAAGTAGAACCCCCTCTTCTTTCTCCCTCATGACGTTCCCTGCTTTCCCTTCCTCACACTTAACCACATGGTAGTTATCAGGGAGGTCACTGGCAAATTACACCAGGAGGCTTCATTCTCCCTGACAGCCATGGGAAACTCATTTCACCCTTAGAACAACAACATGAGGCAGGAACTAGTGCTCTACCCGTTTCACAGGTGTGGAAACTGAGGCTCAGAGATGAGCCATCACCTTGGCCCCAGCTGGGGAGATGTGGCGCTGAGACTGCAACCCAGGGAGACCTGCTTCTGAGCAACAGCTTCAGCCCCACCTCTGGCTCCTACACTGGACATACGCTGTCCTCAGTAGAAAGTGGCCCACAGTTCGCCTTCATTGCACCCATCCTGCCACCCCACCCCCATCCCCACCCGTCCTAATACAGAAGGCTGTTTCAGGGATTCAACAAAGACAATGTACGTAAAGCATTAAGCCTGATGCTCTGTCCGGATAATACTCATTTGTATGAACTATTATCACTAATGTACCAATTTACCAGCAGCACTTAAAAAAAAAAATCTAGGCATAACTCAGAAATCACAGGCTGAGGGATTATAGGCCAAATCTAGCCTCCTCGAATGTTTTCTTTGGTCCACCCAAGGACCAAAATTACACATTTTAATTGGTTGACAATTAATTTTTTTACACTGGAAAGGATGCACATAAAAATCCAGATGTCTGGCTTCTCTTTACCACCCGAAGAGCATGTAGCAACCCCTGGGCCACATTCCCACGTGGCGAGGGTCGGCTGGGGGTGCACTGCGCTGTCCCCTTGAAACAGGACAAGTGCTCTCCCCCCAGGGCACCACAGTCCCCACCCCGCCCAGGTGTCTCCCACCCAGCCTGCTGCATTCATCTCTGTGACCTCTCCAGCTCCTGCAGATCGCTGAGTTTCCAGCCCCTGGTCTCAGTCTTACCATCCTTCAGACCTACCCACGAGCCCCCTTCTTCAAAACATCCTCCCCCAAATTTCCATAGCCCTGCGCCTCTCTTAAGGCTTTATAACTTCAATAGCTAACTCGTATCGAGTACTTACTATGTGCCAGGCAGTTACAATCATTTCATAGTCTGAGTCCTCAAAATCACCCAGCAAATCAGGTGCGATTATTATCCCTGTCTTGCAAAAGAGGAAACTGAGGCACAGAGTTGATTATTTTGTTGCCACCACCCACCCCTGCCCAGCCGCCATCCTTTTCCATGCCGCTCTGTGCCCCAGGGAGTCAGCCACTAATGGACCACCTTCCTGGGGCCTCCGGATTTAGTTAATGGGGAGCACGGCGGGAAACGAGGGTTGGGGAGGAGAGAGAGGTTGGGGTGTTTCCCCGCCACCCTGTCTCTGCCTGGGGTCAAGCTCTCCGTGAAGCTGGCTCCTGCCGGCCTCCCCTCCTCCTGGGCTGCCACTCTTAGAAGGATCCAGGAACAACCTCTCCCCTACAGGCCCTCTCGGCCCTAGGGCAGTCACCCTTTCTACCGCTGAGGCCTCGGCACCCTGCGAGGTTCCCTGAGCCCTGTGCACAGCTCGGGGAGCTGTCTCTTCATGGAAGTCCCTTCAGTTAAACTCTTCAGAGTGCATTTGTTCCCTGCCAGAGCCCTGGCTGTCAGAGGTTCAGCTCAGGAACCCAGGTCCCACTGTTAGAAAATGCAACCAGGATTTGAAGCCAGGAAGTCTGGCCCAGAGCCCATCACCAACCTGTACTGCCTGCCTCCTATTTTACTTCTCCTGCCTCCTCAAGGGTCCCCCGGACAGCCCCCAGAGAATCCAACACTGTGTCTGGCCCAAAGCAGACATACCAGAATCTCACTGAGCCCACAGGTCACACTCACCTGAATCCATTTTCCTTCATAGTAATCTTACAAATGAGAGCCTCACCCTCCTCAGTCTCCACATAGGAGCTGCTGCCTGTCCTGCCGTCCCCTCTGGACAAAGACCAAGCTCTGTCACAGAACAGACAAGCCCCTCTAGCCAGCTGAACCTCAGTCAGCATCTCGAGCCACCACCCTCTCCATGCAGGGCTTTCTCCCAGGCTGCTGGTCCATCTCCTCAAAACACCCACGTGGCCACCGGGCACTGTCTACTCCCCTGGCATGGCTTGCCAGCCCCCCCCCCATTCATCCTTTGGGCCTCAACTTAAACCACCCTTCCTCTAAGACTACCTCTGACCCTAGACCACCCGGTACCCCCTACTCTTAGAACCCCTAGATGTCCTTTAACATGCCCTTGGCACTATGCTCATTGCCCAGTATATCTTCATAAACTAGGAGCCAATCTAACTTATGAATACTGACGCAAAGGTAAAATATTAACAAATCAAATCCAGCAACACTTTAAAGAGTAATCGATCATAGCAAAGAAGTTTGAGTTTAGGAGTACGAAGAAGATTGAACGTCAGGAAAACTAGCAATGAAAATTATACATGCAAGTCATATATTCCATTAGCAGAGAATAATCGTCTCAGTCTGCACCCCAGCAGTATTTGAAAAACTCAAGACAAACTCTTAGCAAGCTAGGTGTGGAAGAAAGCTTCCTTAACTAGGTAAATAGAACCATACGTAATGGTTACTAAACACGGTGTGGAAGATTCTAACCAATGCAATAAGAAAAGAAAAATAGATGAGAGGCAACATATGTTCCTCCCACTAAACTCTAAGTTCTGGGAGGCAGAAACTGTGTCCTCTTTCTCAGAGTTTCCAGGACATCCTCAGCACCGTGCTTTGTGTAGAGAAGGCACTCAAATATTTGTGGAATGAATAACCATCCAGATGAGGTCTGATTCCCATTATATGTTCTCAAAAGCACCCAGCACTGCTCCTCCGAGGCACATATCATGGTTTAAACTGTACCACTTGTTTTTAGAAAGCGCAATCTCTTCCTACTAAAGCATAAGCTCCATGAGAACAAGTTCTGCTCTGTTCCCAGAGCAAATGTCTATCTGTCCTAACTCAAGCCCTGGGTATGTACTGAGCTGACATGCAGAGGACCTGCAAAGAACGTGTTCCGTGGAAAGCTGCTAATTTATAATGAATGAGTCCATCCCCCTTCTCAGCTGGAAAACCCAAGGCCCAGTGTGGGGAGGGGCCCTGCGGCGGCCACCCCACCACCGAGAAGTCCTCACAAGACCAGGCCCCATGCGTGCGGCTCAAGCGCGGAGCCGGAGCCGATTCCTTGGCGCTGTCTAAGCAAACACACGCCCAGGGCCGCTCCCCGTGGGCAGAGCCGCCGTTCTGGGGCCATGGATGACTTCAGAGGAGGCAAGGCCTCTTCAGAGAAGGCTTTCCTTCCAGAGCCCCAGGACTGGGGCCCACATGGATAAACAGCCCCTCTGCTTTCCCGCGAAGTTATCAAAGAATTACTTATGTCTCTGGAAGTGCTTGTTTGGAAAAGGTTCCCCACCCCACCTGGGCTTGGCAGGAGCGCCCTGCCTCCCGGGAGCCTCCTCCAGCCCCTGAAGGAACCGGCCATGGCTCACGTGGAGAGTCTGAAGCCCGCCGTGAGGAGGCAGGCAGCTGCCCAGGATAAACGGACCAGGGTGACATCAAAGCTTCCCTCCGCACTCAACAACTGAGGCCTTCAGCTCTCTCTGGAGTTTCTTCCAGGATATTCTGGGCTCCTGCCTCAGTTCTCCCTCCGATGGAATGGTAGATATTTTGTTTGTGAGAGTCTGCATTTTTTCCTTCCTCGGGGAGGGGGCCGGGGTAGGGGAGAGAAAGAATGTCTGTGAGAGACAAGGGCCACAAAAAGGACATGTGTGAGAGAGAGAGAGACGTTGGGGAGGCAGCAGGAAGTGCCTGCTTTGGAATCTGACGCACAACCTAAAAATTCCAGAAGCTTCTAAACCAGAGCATGTTGTAAATCCACAGCCAGGGAGTGCGTCTGCAACAATAGGAGCCCTGAGCTGAGAGGAATCTGGGATTCCTGGCTGTCCAGTGCTGGCCGATCTCCTCCAAGGACCGCCGTGCTGACCTCCTGACCAGAGGGCCATCTCTACTCCCCTTTCTTGGACAGATCTGGTAAACTGAGGCAAGGCGTCCTCTTCCCTTAGGCACAGGCTCACAGCAGACCTGGGGCAGGATGGCTTCTCTCTGGGCTTAGTCTATCACTGCCACCCCCCAGCCTCCAGCCCCCTGCCCTGGAGCAGCCAATCCCACCCCCCATGCCCTGCCACATGCCACCACGGCGGGGCACCTGGTCCTGCAGTCCCCCCTCCACCCCCCACCCAGCAGCAGGGTTCACCTGCTGGGGCAAGGCCCCAGGTGTCTGACCGCGACGCTCCAAGGCACGCGCTGACTGCCTGCCCACCCCACACACCTGTCCAGATGGGCGGGTGGCTCAAATGTGCCAAGAGCCGCTGAGCCGCTGACCCGCAGGACTCTTCAGAAACACAGGCACCAGGAGAGATCACCACCTCCAAGGCCTCATCTCACCCTGGCCCGCAGGACACAAAGCCACGTGGAGGCCACAGTCCCGGACCTCCCACCCAGCAAACCCCAGTCACCACCCGTGCTGGGGGGCAGTGGTGGACCCGGACCTTCCTCCGCTCTTCCCTGCACGAGGGCCAGACCCACTCCTCTCCCACGCCGCCCCGCAGTCCTCCCGGCTGACGTCTTCTAGCACCTTCGCAGGTGCAAGTGTCTACTAATTAATATGCCTGCTCACCTGCTGGCTTGTCCTGTCCCTTTCATTAGACTGGAAGCTGCAGGAGGGCAGGGTCCGATTCTCTTTTATTCGCCACTGTATCCCCAGAGCCCAGCATGGTGGAGGAACTACTAACAAATAGATGAGGTACTGAAAGAAAAGTTCTGAGTCCACTTAGGACCTGGGAAAGACAGAATTTATAAGTGGGAATCAAGGAGAGAAGCCAACTGGAGAAGAGGGTCCTGGGGGAGGGGGGAGACAGTTGGTGACCATTTCATCTATTCACTGGTTCGTTCATTCAGCAATAGTGAGTACCTAGGATGTGCGACTGGGAGGCGGCAGTAAAGGAGCTGCACTCAGAAAGGGCTTCTGTTGCTCCACAGTTCAGGCTTTGATGTTTTAAGCCCCCAAGGGCAACAGTTTGGTCCCTCACAGGGGCGCCTGAGCAAACCGGTACAAAGAACTTGTTTTAAAAGAGGAACACTCCGTCCTTCGCCCACCTGTTTTAAAAGAGGAACGTCTCTCCTCCTTCCTAACATCCTCACTGGGCAAAGGATGGAAACACCCCCTGGCTCCTCTGGCCCTGTGGGACACACGGGGCCACCTCTTGGTCCAGCTTCTGGTTTACTACAGTTCTTAGAAGACGTGACAGGAGAGAGGGGCTATTACCGAATTCTAGAATGTGCACATGGGCCTGAGTCGGGAGGAACCAGCCTCCGACTCAAAGAAAAATTTGAAAAGGAAGACAAGACATTCCTAGAAGCCTGTGCCAGCGAGCACATCACAAAGATGACCCAATGCCCTCGGGCCATGGCAGCCTTGCCCACCACCCACCCGTCCTGGAGGGCCCAGACCCATTCAAAACCAGGAGCCCAGGCTGGCTCTTTGTCCGGCTCAAGCCCGCCCCACCTCTCCTTCCCATTCCCCAGGGGTCAAGAGGAGTGCCAAGCCTGGGCTACAAGGATGGCCTTGGGTGCCCATGAGCAGAAAAGAGGGACTCCATGGAGAACGCAGAGCCACCAGCGAGTGGAGGCCCAAATGCCTCCACCCAAGTCCTCCCCCAGCCTCAAAGCAAATCATCTTTTAATTCTGAAACACCAAATATTTAATTTATGCTTTACCTCAAATGTCAAGTCCACCTCCCAGCACATAGCTTTGAAACCACGTAAGGAGGCCTAACACTTTCCATATGGTGAAGACATGGGGCCTTTTAATCGTGCCAACTGGTATCATTCAAGGGTAATTCCCCTGGAATCCGGCACTGGGGCAGCAGCTGGGCCAGCTTCCAGTCTCATCGCCCGGCCTGAAACGTCCACACGGGCTCCAACTGGCCCTGTGTCCTTCCAATCTTCTCCAGATACCAAAACGTGTGAGGTGCCCCCAATCAAATCATCAAACTGCCTTTGATCCAGAGGCAGGCCTGCCTGTGCCTTTCAGCCTATTTTTCCAGGCGACTTGGCCACAAGAAAACAAAAGGGTTAACCGGGGGGTGGGGGCGGGGGAGGGTTGTTTTCGATAGGGCCATACATGCTCATGTATGCACATCCATGGACACACCACGTGCATGCGTCTATACACAGGTAAGCAGGTTCTGCTTCTCCAAAGGCATTCCTGCCTGACCCCTCTGCGTCCACCACGCTACCCAGTCCATATACTCAGCTTTCTTTTAGTTCACCTATTATATTTTTCATATCCAATATTTTCAGTGGGCTTTCTTTTGTAACTGCCTGTTGCTGCTTCATGGTTTCAATATCTTCCAATGTTTATCTCTTTGAGATCATTTTCTTTACTTTAATTTCTAATTCCGCTTTGCACATTCACTGTTTCCTGGCATATAAATTTAGATTATTGTCCTTCTTTCACAGCACTTGCACACCTCACATTTCTCATTCTTTTTCTCCTCTGAGCTCCTGTTCCCTCAGTGCCCATCACAGACCCATGGAAAAGGCTCAGCCCGTAGCCTCCAGGTAGGCCTGCAGTTTTTGGTGGGAGGGGAGCAGAGAGCCTCTGGTTTTGTAATCTCAACCCCACGGCCCCTGCCAGTCCCTCAACAAACCTCCCAGTACCTGTCTTCACAGGTTCTTTCTGAAGAGTTATCTGCCATAATAACCCTGCCAGGGATGCAAATATGATTGTACCCATTCTGCAGATGAGATCATTAAGGTGCACAAGGGTAAAACGGCTGTACCAGAAAACACCGTTATTGTGGCAGAGCCTGACCTCACTTGGGTTTGTTATTCATAAGGGCAGGCTTAGTTTACAGCCAGCACGGTCACCCTCTCATACCCCAGTGCGTTGCGTGCAATTTGGACCCACCCTGCACACTCACTAAGCTACTTAGACCTTGCCAGGAAGGGAAGGGCAAGCAGCGACCCCTCCAGCTTCTGTCTGCCCCACAACCAGCAACCCCGGTCACTGGGCAGCTGGTCCACAGGCCACTGCCTCTCTGGGCTGCAACTCTGTGGTGTAAGACTTCACTACACATGGCTTCCTTTCTCCTGGAAAATTCTCCAGAGACGGGAAAAAAACCCAGTCCGCACCAGCTGGCTGCCCACTTTAGAGGGTTGTTGGGAGGATTAAAATAATGTATGCAAAGTGCTTGACACACACTTAATAAATAGTAGTTATTGCAATAATAATAACACTAGATGGAACTGCCACTGCTGGGTCCCCAGTTGCTTTGGTGAAAGGCCTGGGGCCCCAGGACAGGCCTGGGGTGAGCCAGAGACCTTTACCAGCAGGCTGGGCCCACACCCTCCTACATCCTGATGATACAAGAGAAGGACCTGCCAGCCACTCTTTCCCTGCCAGTGGAAATCATGGAAATTAAACCCGACTGAGGGTAACCACTGCTGTCCTAGTCAGGATCTCAGGGTCTCCCAAACTTGGGGCATTCTGTTCCCACCGTCACGATCGTGACCCCTTGTGCTACTGCTGGCTGAATTTATACTTTTCTGTGAATTGACTATATCTTTCAACTTAGCAATAATATCTGTGAATCTTGGGTTGGATGTCCTAGTTCATTTTTTTCTGACAAGAGAAATGCATAACTATTAAGTTGAAAAGCATTTCTCCAGGTGCCCCCTGAAAGCACCATGCTGGCCCCCAGCAGTCTTACCACCCCCCCACCCCCACCCCCTGCCAGTCCCCCTGACCATCTATCAAAGCGGAAGGCGCACTAGCCTTGCTTTCCCCACCTCTGCAGGACCAGTAATGGGGCCAGCTCAGGCCAGGGCCGGTGGGCACCCAGGCGCCGGGGTCCCCATCACTCAAGAAGGCGGAGGCTCCTTCCCCTCAACGTCTCTGACGGCTGAGCCCACCCTCCCACCACCAGCACATGTCACGCCAACGGCGTGCCTTACATCTTCAAAAGTGCTTTGAACAAACATTAATGACCCCTCGGCATTTCCCTGAGAGAGGGAGAGGGCCAGCACCAGCTCATGCTGTCCTCAGCTGGGGGAAACCAGGCAACAAAATTCCGTGACTTCACCAAAGCCACAGACTTAAGCTGAGGCCCCCTGCCCACCCTCCCTCACTTCCCCCAATGGCAACTTTTACTGGCTCACATTCCTCTTGCTGGGAACACTACTATTTAATTAAAAACGACGGACTTTTGTTTTCCTCTCCTTCCTTCCTCCTCCCTCCCATCCTCCCAGACTGGATGCCAAGGAGACCCACCAAAAACATGCGGGTAACATTTGTTATGGCTTTGAAGATAAAAGTCAATTGAAGTAAGCCCTCGCTGTATTTCAAGTTTCCCCTCTAGCATGGAGCAAGCTGCCTGGCGTTTAGAAAAGGAAAAAAAAAAAGGACTGCAAATAAAATGTCATTCTGCAGGAATACTTTGTGAAAATAAACAGGCTGAAAAAACCCCAAACTTGATTAATGGAAATCCACTCCATTGGCCTCTGTCTTGAGCTGCAGATGCATTTGTTCATATGGCTAAATAGGATCATTTTCATTGGGCTTTAAATAAATAGGTAGCTCAAATACTAGAAATGAGTGAGGGCAGAGGGGAGTTCGCAGTTCTGTTTTTAAAAGACCCCAGCTGCAGTGTCCCCCCACCCACCAAAGTTTAACCTTTACTAGGGGACAACAGCTCCAATTCCAACCCAGACAACGGATGAAGAGAAATGGAGAAGAGGAAGCCCCCAGATAAGCCGTGGCAGTGGAAGAGGCAATGGAAGATGCTCCCAGACCAGGAGCTTATTTCATACATGCACAAGAAGTGACTTTATCCACCAGGCCCCCACCCAACACTGGCCTGTGCAGTGGAGCTACACCCAGCCCAGATCCCATAGCCCCCAGACACACACATCTGAAGACTCTACCCAGCCCCTCCCCAGCCAGTGGACAAGAACAAAGAACTAACCAGTCCTGAGACTCAGTCTGCTTCCCCTCTAAGTGGAAAAAAAAAAAAAAATTAAATGTCACATCAAAAAGTTGATTCATCTTTTGATCCTCAGCCTGTGTGAGTTTCACGCAGACCGTCTGATAGCCCAGTGCAGAGTTCTGGAGCTCCTAGGACATCTATGAACCTCAGTCCCAGGCCAGGAGCTGCGGCTGCACTCGCTCACTCCTGCTGTCACACCTACTGCTCCCCCAGCAACAACTCCAACCTCAGGGACCCTCTGGGGGAAGGCTCAGGGGCAGGCCCCGGCTACAGCAGAACAGAACGAGGCCCTCTCTCCTTGGGAGCTAAGCTAAGGGGTCTGTCTAACAGGTCCTAGTGCTCCCCAAGCTCTGCCACCTAGTCTGCAGCCTGCTCCACTGGCACTCCTGATCAGATGATGCTGGTGAATGCTACAGACCTGCTGGGAGGCAGCTACAAAATCCAGGGGCCAGCGCAGCCCTGCTCTCCATCCAGCCACCTGATGATGCCTCCCAAGGCAGAAGTCAAAACAGGAGTTCACACCCCCCATCCACCCCTCCACCCCCAGCACTGATAACCTTGCTCACCAGCTGGACCTGCACCCCTCCTCACCTAGGACCTCTTTTCCTGCCCCAGGCAGTTCTCTGCCCACAGCTGGGCAGGACACTGGCACCTGCCTGCCATCACTTTTACGATTCCTCAAGGCCTGGGGTGACAGGGTCATGTTGGTGAGGTCGGAACACCTGGGAAGGGATTTTTGGTCCCAGAAGCTGTGCCTGGAAGGGTGCTTAAAAGTTGGGGTGGGTGGGTATGGAGCTGAAGGTGAAAGGGGATATGCGAGTAGGGTGGGGATCGTACCCGGGTGCCTCTGCCAACGGTGCCTGCCGCCCGCAGCTGTCGGGGTCCTGGGCCGCCGCCGCCGCCGCCGCCGGGGCAGCGCTGCCTCCCAATCCACTCCTCGATGCCTTTCCGAGCCCAGGCGGCGCTCACCGCGAAGCTGTCACCTGGGGCGGGGACGACACGCAGCCCCTGAGTCTAGCCCCCGGGCGAAAGTTACCCAAGAGGGGAGGGAACGAGTGGGCGCGGCAGACCGCAGAGAGCAAAGGCACGGGGGCCCGGAGGGGGTTCGACAGCCCGGGTAGAATCCGAGAGAGGGAC
>PVIY010020134.1:0-44541 GCA_004026745.1 Myrmecophaga tridactyla | reverse complement strand
GTTCCATCCTCCAGTTCACTAATCCTAACCTCTGTCTCTTGAAATCTACCATTGTAGTTTCCATTGTTTTTTTTTATCTCTTCTACTGTATCTTTCATCCCCATAAGTTCCGTGATTTGTTTTTTCAGACTTTCCATTTCTTTTTTTTTGGTCATTCCTTGCCTTCTTCGTGTCCTCCCTCAATTCATTGATTTGGTTTTTGATGAGGTTTTCCATTTCTTTTCGTACATTCAGTATTAGTTGTCTCAGCTCCTGTATCTCATTTGAACTATTGGTTTGTTCCTTTGACTGGGCCATATCTTCAATTTTCCTGGTGTGCTTTGTTATTTTTTGCTGTTGGCATCTAGACATTTAATTACCTTAATTAGTTTATTCTGGAGGTTGCTTTCACTTATCTTACCTAGGGTTTTGTTGCTAGATGAGTTTGTTGTCTATCTGTTCTTTGACCTTCAGTTCAGCTTTTTCTGGGCCCCTAGCTTAAGTTTTGTTTAACAGAGGGTAATTTTTCAGTTCTTGTTTTCTTGTTTCTTGTCGTGTTTGTAAGGTGCCTTTTCCCTCCCCACCCTTAGGAGGGTCTACATAGGTATTACTGACACCAGCCTGATTTTCACGGACTAAACTGGCCTCCTACCAGGGGGAAGGAATCACCTGTGTCAGTTTTCCCTGAGGGTGAGACCTGGCAGGTTGAAAGACTTTCCTGTGAAGTCTCTGGGCTCTGTTTTTCTTATCCTGCCCAGTATGTGGCGCTTGTCTGCTTGCGGGTCCCACCAGCAAAAGATGTCGTGTCTCCTTTAACTTTGGAAGGCTCTCCCTGCTGGGGCCATGGTCGAGACAGAGGAGAGGTTGTAGGTTGGTTTTAATGGCTTCAATTTGCCAAGCCCTGTGGTCTGAGTTCCTTTAGAGAGGGATTCCACCTAAGTTGGGCTTCACCCCTTCCCTGGGGAAGGCTCAGGTGGGAGACAGCCCTGAAAGCAGTCTGTTTCTGCCTATGCATGTGGCAGTTGCAGCCTGACAAGTCCCACCGCTGAATCCAGAGGCTGCCAAGTCTCTGTAGAAACAGCCATGAAAACCCCCGTTTTGTCCCCTTTCCTCTTTTAGGTTAGCCCAATAAGTGACTTCTGACTTGCCCAGTTTCGCGTGAGCTGGGGGCCTATTTTTAGTAATCAGAATTTGTTTATTAATGCCACAATTGGTGCTTGGTTGGACTCATTCCCCACTACTCTTTCCTTTCCCTCTGAGAAGCCGACTCTGGGGGAGGGGCGCAGGGTGCCGGCCAGTGCGGTTTGGAGAACTTACTATTCCAGAGACTTGCAATCGGTCTAGCTGCTCCAGACCTGGGCACGCTGTGTTTCCGGTCACTATCGTGGTTCCGGGAGCTGTTCTGTACTGTTTCTGGTTATCTAGTAGTTGTTCTGGAGGACGAACTTAAACGCACACATTGCTAAACCGCCATCTTGGCCCCTCCCCCCTTTATGTCTAAACTTCTAGATTTTTATTCTCCTACTTTAAAAGTACCTGTTAGAACCCATGAGATGAGGAGAGAGGAGAAAAGGCAAAGGTAACCCTGTCAATAATGATGAACATTATTTCACACCCAGATCATCTTTGTTTTCTAAATAGGTCAGCTTCTGAGATACAGGTAAGAAAACCAAGGACAGCTTTGAGAAAGATGAACCATGTGGCTGGAAAGACCTTTCCAAGTCCTCTTTGCTCATCTTCTACTCTATATACAGGTGAAGGAGAATGCTATTTTTTAATTGTGCAATATAAACCTGTGAACTATTTAAAATCTCTCTCAGACTTCTGCTTAAGAGTCAAGTGAGGTGTTTTGAACTTTTTTTGTAATAGAAAACATAGTAGAGATATAAATATTTCCCCTAAAAATCTTAAGAATTCTTTCAAGCAGAAAATGGCAATGTTATACAGGGCAAAAACAGTTTTATGGAAAAGTAGAGGAAAGGGCACAGGACTGACATAGAAGTTCTGAAACTAAAGAAAGAAAACTTTTATTTTATTTCTTATGTAAGATACATGTGTGGGAAGGAGGGATTCAAAGCTATTACACAGCATTTCGTCCAGAAATAGATTCTTTTGTGTCCCTCATTGTCATAGCCCAGAAGCCATTGGTACTAATAGTGCCCATACCTTACAGGATCCTGCTACCTGAGGTTGAAAAAGGTTCTACAATTTATATGACTTAGAGACCACAGTCATAGACAATGGTTTATTATGCTTGTAATCCTACATGTGGCACCATGGGAGAATAGACAAAACAAAATGCAGGCTACCTGAGAGGAGCATTTTATTTACCAAAATGGAACATATATCCACGTGCTGAAATTTGAGGACACATCAGAGTAAATGTCTGTGACAATGATAAAAATGGGAACTCTGAGCCAAGGTTGTGAATTAAAAACTGGTAATACAAAGCCCTCCCTAGAAAATGTTAGTAAAATGTCAGGTAGAATACTGGCAACAGCTCCTATAAAGTGCTGAGTGTTTACTTGATAACAATTTCTAGAATATGTCTCATTGCAAACTGAAAATATACATTTTTGTTTCCTAGCTTCTGAAAACAAATACCACACAGTAATTTATTGACTCACCATTTCAGTCACTAGAAAGCTTGTTTCTGCCCAGGGTCAGTAGTTTTTCACTGATTGGCAATTTGGGGGATCCTTTGGTTTTTCTGTCTTATGGCAATGCATGTGGCAGTGTCTTCTCCTTTCTCTTTCAGGTTCCCTTGACTTTCAGCTTTCAGCTGTCCCCTGTGGCTTCTCTTTCTATGTCCAATTTCTCTAGATTGTTAGGACTTCAGTGAATTAGGAACTCTGGTATTGGATTAAGGTCTACTCCATTCAGACATTCTCCTACAGTTTAACCGGCAACATCTTTAAAGATCCTTTTTTACAAATGTATTCACATCCACAGAACCAGGGGCAGGAAACAGAGCTTACCTTTTGTGGGGAATATGATTCAATTCTACTGTCCACCCTCTGCCCAAAAAAGACATCCTCTCCCCACATGTGTGGGAAATCTCATCCTAATCAGTATCAGTATGGTCCATCTGGGAGTAAAATTTCTCTCTAAAGGACCATAAAAACTTGAAAACAAGTTAGTTGTTTCCTTTATACAATCATGGGAGAGATGTAGGATAAACATTACCATTCTGGAAGGAAACAGGAATTACAAATTCCAAACAAGTCTGAAATGCTGCAGGGAAAAGTCTATTAGATATCAAGGTCTGAGAGAAATCTGTAACATGATGCTTTGTTTTCCAGCCTGATGGAGGAGCAGCCCCATCTCTTCCAAGCAATTGTGAAGCAGCCCTGCTCTCTCATAACACTTGGATGTATGTCCAACCCTCTGAACACCAGAGTGGCAGCCAGGCTCTCTGTGAATGCTTGTACACAGGCCCTACCATTTCTGAGCAGTGGGGCACAAGGAACATGCTCTCCTAGCATCTGGGCAGATGGCCATCTCCCTCCAAGGACTGAGGCAGAATCATCCTTACCACACAAGTGAGTGGGTCCTCTTTCTTAGCCCAAGTTACTCTTTTTTGATCAAGACTTCCATTGTTCTGCCCTTGAGGTCATTCTTCCTTCAATTGTTCCTTTTTCTGTCTTTCAGTTCTGGTTGACAGTTCTGCTTACACAGATTTTGCAAAAACCTTGTTAGCTTTGTTTGTAGTTCAAATGAATCAAACTGTCAGACAATTTTAACTCTCCATAGATTCTTCCTAGATAACTGCATTTCTAATCCCGACTTCTTCTGAGTTGTCTAACGGGATCCATGTTCAGTCAAACCTCACACAGATTCCTCTTCTCTGCAAACTTGCTTCCCAGAAGCATAAGGAAGTCCCTGATGGACTCTCCGAGGATGCTACCAAGATAGGCTGAGCATTTTCAGTCATCAATTTCTGGTTCCTTTCTGTTTAAACATTTAATTCTCAGCTTATGTTTATCTTCTCACATTTTCCTATAAGCTTCAAAGAGAAATCAGCCTGCACCTTCCACACTTAGATTGGAAATGTCTTCAGCTAAGAATCCAAGTTCACTCCTTTCAAGTTCTGCCATCCATCTGATATTAGGACCCATGTGCACCAAGTTCTCTGCTACTTGGTGCAGAGAATTATCCTTAAGAAGGATAATTTTTTTTCTTGAGTTTTCAGTAACACTTTTATTTCCTTCAACGTCCTCATCAGACATACTTTTAGCATCCATATTTCTACCAACAGTCTCTTCAAACCAACCTAGGCTTTTACTCTCAGATACCTCACAATTCTCCCAGCCTCTACCCATTACCCATTACCACATTTATAGGTGTTTATAATAGCAGCATCCCACTTCCAGTCACAAAAATTGTTTTAGTTTCCTAGATGTTAAAACAAACAGCATACAGTGTTATGCTATGGATTGACTTAACAGGAATATATTGGTTCATGATTTCAGATGATAGAAGGTTTTCTTCTTCCCAGAGTTGGTATCTTCTGGCTTGTTGGGAATCTTTGGGGTCTTGTGTATTTTCTGTGACATGAAAATGCGCATGGTGGCATCTTTTCCTTTCTCTTCTGGTTTCCATTGACTTCCAGCTTCCAACTGCTCCCTATAGCTTCTCTTTATATGTCCAATTTCTTTGCTTATAAAGACTTCATTGATTTTGGATTAAGGCCCAGCAACATTTGGTTTGGATATACCTTAACTAATAGTATCTTCTAAGGTCCTATTTTCAAATTGATTCCCACCCACAGCACCAGGGGGTGGAACCTTAACATGTTTTTTGTGAGGGACATGAAAATGCTAGGGAAGTAAACAACCTAACGGTTCTGGGGGCAATGGTGACTCAGTGGCAGAATTATTGCCTTCTATGCCAGAGGCCCAGGTTGATTCCTGGAGAATGCCCATGCCAAAAATAATAATAATAATAATGGATGTCAAATACCATTCACACAGGAAAATAGAAGAATCTTCTCTGGGGAATCTGCTCCACTCAAGAGAAAAGATCCAAAGAAAATGGCAGCAGTGATTTTTTAACAAGACCCAAATCAACCAGATTATGGTTAACACTGGGGTCAACAAGATCCACTCTTAATTATCAACAAAATCTCAGGGATTATTATATATTTAAATAAAGCATTTCATAACAAAGAGAAAAAAACAAAGAGAAACTATTATGGATGAGGAAAAATGGCTATGCAACAAATGAAAACTTCAAAACAACTATGATTAATATCCTCCAGGATATGAGAAAAAAAGTTTGTATCCTTGGAACAAGATCAAAGATTTTTTTCAAATGTCAGAAACTAAAATATGATAGTGTAAGTGAAAAAATCCAATGTAAGATTTAGCAGACAAAGTTGAGAAATGTTCCAGAATGAAAAGCAAAAGTCAGAGATGGAAATTAGAGAAAGAAAAAATAGAACCAATATCCCATATCTTAAAAAATTGATATGCTAGAAGTAGAAAACAGAAAATACAGAATTGGAAATTATCAAGTAAAAGATTTCATAAAAATGTCCAAGAATGAAAGGGCATATTTTTCTAGATTGAATAGACCCATCACATTCCCAGCATTATGGGTAGAAATGGATCCACATTAAGGAACACTGATAAAAAGTCAGTAACCTAGGGATATTTTCAAGATTTCAGAGGGAACATTAATATTAAATGAAAGTAGTCAAAATAGCAATACTGTAAGCTCAGAAAACAGTAGAAAAAAGCATTTAGGCTTTTGAAGTGACCAATAGATTACAACCTGGAAGGTTGTGGCCAATCATTTGTGAGAGCAAATAAAAGACAATTATCTCCCATGTGCTCATTTTCAAAAAGTACTAGAAGATGTTCTCTACTAAGTATAGAGAATAAACCAAGAAAACAGAAGACAGGGAATCCAGAAACAGAGGATCAAAACTAGAAAAGAAGAGGAGGGACTCACAGATCTCAAATGATACTCTAGTAAGCATCAAAGCAATTTGGAGCAGGATAAGATTTATCAGGGAGGGATTTCCTCAACAAAATAAATTTCAGTTCCTCATAGTTTCAAATGAATTAAGAAAGGTTGTATACCTGAGCAGGTGGAAGTGGGGGTTGGGAAAGGTTTAGTGTGTTATTGAGTCGTAAACTAAGAAATCAATGGTAGGACAAACAACCAAAGTGAAAAATAGAAATATAAAAAAAACTTACCACTAAGCTAAAATGAAAAAGCACCAAATTTTCATGAGAAGAGCAGTTGGAATATGTAAACACTGGATATGGATCCAATCCATAATATAAAATGGTGACAGCATGATGCAACAGGGTGTTTTTGTGCATGGGAGGGTGCAAGGCATGTAAAGGGGGTGTTGAAAGAACTAAATTTGTATTATTCAAAATAGAAGGTCACTTCATAGTGTCTGTACCTGAAAAAATAAAAATAAAGCAGCAGCAATAAAGCATATTCAGGAGATATTTACATATAATCAGGAGATATTTACATATAAATGCCACTAGAATCATGTGAAACATCTGAGCATGGTTTCCTCTGAGAAGGAGGAAAATTAGGTAGAAATGAGAGTATGTTATATTTTTTATAACAATTATCTGTGATTATGTAACTTCTTTAAACCATGTGCATATAATTTTGATAAAAATTAAAAATAATTGTAAAAGATTTTTTAGCAAATTAGGAATTAAAATAACACAAAAAACAATTTCTATGAAACCACTTCTTATAGTTTCTTTCTAACTTGATGTAGCTATCGATAAAGATATGCACACAATAATTTAAATATAGAGAAAATATTATGTAGAAGTATTCATATTGAGAAGATCATCTAGAGTTCTGTGAATGATCAAATCATTTATCTTTCCCATTTTTTCTATGGCAGTCTTTGTATTTTTCAAATTCTTATGGAAAGTTGGGCCTATATCTGGTATTATAGTTTTATTTTATTAATAATTTTAATGTTTAAAATTAATATAGGACTTACTTTAATGTTTATCTTTTTATATTGGGTCATATTTGGAAAAGAGCTACTTAGTTAATGATTTTATTTCCTTTTTGTATGAAATATTTCTAACATACATGAATGTATAACACTATGCTGAACATTAACACAATCTGAATAAATAGCATAGATGCAGACTATTCTTAGCTGCTATACATTCATGCTGGATTTCATTCTACTTCTTCTCCCTCAGAGGTAATTGCTGATTTGGGTATTAATCACTTTCATGTGTGTCATTAAAGTTTTATCACGTGAATATGCAATGTAAAGCAGTATGTAGTATTGTTACGTGTTTTAAATATCTACCATTGCTACCATGCTGTGTATACTTTTTATTAGAGATGTAGAAATGTATAAAAATCATGCAGAAAAGGCTAAACTGCCACATGTACCCCTTCACACATTAAGTTTTCTCTATTATTAACATGTTGCATTGCTACTTTTGTTACAAATAATGAAAATACCATTATTATAATTATACTGTCTATAGTCCATTGTTTACACTAAGGGTCACTGTTTGTGAGGTAAAGTCATATTTTATATTGTTTTTTATTTTAATTCTACTAACATATAGACAACCTAAAATTTCCCCCTTTTAACCATATTTCCATAAATAATTCAGTGGTGTTAATTATATTCACAATGTTGTGTTATTGTCACCATCACCCATTAGCAAAACTTTTTTTATCACTCCAAACAGAAACTCTGTATCAATTAAGCACCAATCCCCCATTCCCTATTCTCTCCACAGGCTCTGTAAGTTGTATTCTAGTTTCTGAGTCTATGAATCTTCTTATTGATTGTTTCTTATTAGTGAAGTCATAAAATATTTGTCCTAATTAAAAAAAAAGGGGAGGCGGCTGCCATGGCTCAGCAGGCAGAGCTCCGACCTGCCGTGCTGGAGGTCTGGAGTTCAATCCCTGGTGCCTCCTGCCCATATGCAAATTAAAAAAAATTTGTCCTTCTATCTCTGGCTTATTTAACTAAAAACAATGTCTTCATGGTTCATCAAGTAGTTTCATATATCAAGCTTCATTTTTTTTATGGCCAAGAAATAGTCCATTGCATGTAGACAACACATTTTGTTTATCCATTCATCTGTGGATGGACTCTTGGGTTGCTTCCATCTTTTGGCAATTGTGAATAATGCTGCTATAACCATTGGTGTGTAAATATCTATTCGAGACCCTGCTTTCATTCTTTTGTGTATTTACCTAGACATGGAATTGCCAGGTCATCTGGTACTTCTTTCCTTGTTTTTCTGAGGAACTGCTAAACTTTTCCACAGGGGCTGCACCATTTTACTTCCCAACTAACAATTAAAAACTGTTAGAACCCAATTATACACTTGGGGCCTACTCAGTTCCTTCTGGAACAACACCAGACACCACAGTGCAGGCCACCTTCACACTTTGTTGTGGTAGGGCAGGAGAGGGACCTACAAGGGCACCGTGAGCTTCCTTTACCATTTTTAAAGCTGTTTTTCATTTGTTTTGTTTTTACTGGGTGCTTGCCCTTGAGCAAAGATGTTAAGTGAAATGGTATAACCTCCATGTCCCTACATTTTTACAGTAATTCTCCAAGAAGTTAGTTTGCTACAATGTTTGCATAATAATTTTTCTCTATCTTATAGAATGGCAGAGAATTAGTTAGATACTTCTTGAGTCAGAAAATTCAATGTGATAACTAGGTGTCAATTGTGTGTCTGTGTGTATGTGATAACTACATCCACTGTATGATAAACACCAGCTCAAAACCTTGTCTAACCATAAGTACATGGAACCTTGAGTAGGACATAAGATTTTGTTGGTTTGTCCAGAATGATGCCCCAATAAATCCCAGAGTGATTTGAACAGTGAATAAAAAAATATTTGCAAAGTTCCCTTCAGGGAATGGTGAGAAAGGGGGAAAATTCAACTTCCCCAAGTTGAATTCTTGATATTCTCACAAGCAGTGTTGACAACCAAAGCTATAGGCTGAGCCCCCAGTCTTGGGGTTTGTTCATATGAAACTTAACCCCACAAAGGATAGGTCAAGCCTTCTTAAATTTAGGCCTAAGAGTTGCCCCCAAGAGAGCCTCTTTTGTTGCTCAGATGTGGCTTCTCTCTCTGGCCGGCACAAAGGGCAAACTCACCACCCTTCCCCTGTCTATGTGGGGCATGGGTCCTGGGGGTGTGGACTTTCCTGGTGGTGTGGGATGGAGGTCATGGGGTGGGCTGGGGCTTAGCATTGGGGGATTGGGGGGATCTTCTCGACCGGGGTGGGAGGAGTGAGGTGAGACAAGGTGGAGTGTCAGTGGCTGGGAGATTCTGAACAGAGTTGAGGGATTATCCTGGAGGTTATTCTTACACATTAAATAGATATCACCTTGTTAGTCAAGATGTAGTGGAGAGGCTGGAGGGAAATGCATGAAAATGTGGGGCTGTGTTCCAGTGGCCATTTTTCTTGAAGTTGATTGTATGGTGATGTGGCTGTCACAGTGTGACTGTGTGATTGTGGGGGCCTTGTGTCTGATGCTCCTTTTATCTGCCTTATCAACAGATGAGGAAAACATATGGAATAGGAGTGGATAGTGGGGGGAACAAATGTTAAAGTAAATTTGGGATGGGGTGCTGGTGGTCGGTTGGAATGTGGTATGGGTGATTTTTTACTGTTTTCTTTTTCTGAATAGATGTAGATGTTCTGGGAAATGATTATGATGATGAGCGTGCAGTTGTGTGGTGATATGAATTACTGATTATATATGTAAAACAAAGTGATCAAAAGTTAAGAATGCTTGTGTTTGGTGCATTTTGGTATTTAAAAAATTTTAATGAATTAAAAAAGTAAAAAAGTTTAAAAAAAGCAATCTTAGTCTATACAAGAATTTGCCCTCTTAAACAAGAGTGAACAGTAGTTGCCTCATCTGTTCCACATGACAGTTCTCTGGCCACAACTGCCTGGTCCAAGGATGGACACCTAATCCAACTGTACAATTTGGATCTGAGGGATAAAGAGATATAGACTTCTTTTTCCATGGTCCTCCATAGGAATGCTTAATGAATTTCTCTATTGAAACCCTTCTGACTTCTCCAGTTTCCTGCTTTTCTCAGGGCTTGCTTGGATGGCTTTTCACTGTCTTTTGCAACATGCCCTGGACACTTTTAATAAACTTCCTTTTCTGGATATGAAAGCTAAAGTCTTATTTTGCTATGGGTAGCCAAAAGACCTGTTAATATATTAATATAGAATATTTTACTCTAATTCATTTAATCACTTAGAAACTTGTCGGTCCTCTTCCAATAGCTATCATTGAAGGCAATATAAATGAATACATTGCTTTGAGTTTTATTTTAACTCATCATTCCCTCTTATTTAAGTTCAACATTTTGTTCTCTTGCTCAGTGCTTTATCTTCTTTTCTGGATACTCAGCCTGGTTTTTTCCTCCTTCCCTGTTTATTATGAACAATATTCCATATTCTTCTCTTGAAACTAGATCTGTGTAAATTCTCGTTGGTATTATATTTCACCTTGTAATTGTGCATCCACTTAATGATAGATTCTTCTTAATTTCTATGTGCTATTTAAAGCTAATGAAAATAGTGTACATTCCCTTTAAAAATAAAAAGACTCTTCATCCTTTCTTAAAGAAACAAAAGTTGTTTAATATGGCTTCATTTTGAAAGCAGGAATTTAATATTTCTATTAAGAGTAAAGTTGCTGTCTCTAGCTAATGTGTTTTTTTCTGCTGCTGTTGAAACTCTGATTCTGAAATTTATTTCAGAGTTATGTAAATGAAACTTCTAAAAGGCCACTTCCCAAATTAAGTGTTTTCATGAAATGAAATAACTAAAAGCTCTTCACGTAAAATGCTTCTGTAACTTTACTAAATCTGTAGAAATAAATGGATGGTTATAGAAGAGATTAATACATGCTTTGTATCTTACTCACATAGTGACTATAGAAAAAAGAAAACAGTTGATTTCATGTCTAAGCTAATTGGAAACCAGTTTACCATTTAACAATAGTTCCTGGAAATAGAAATGGAATATAGATATTAAGAATGTAATAGATATAGGATCATTTTTAGTATATGAGGTTCACACTATTCATGTTTTTTTTATCAAGACTTCACTTGGAAGAGAGAGATATTTATTTAGTGCAAAATTTATATATTGGGTAGAGCATTACCTAATTTAACTTGTATGGTCAATTTAGTTGAACACCATAAGTACATGGATTTTTGAATAGGGTGTGAGAATTTATTGGTTTGTACAGGTTTGTGGGGAGCCCCAATGTATTCCAGAGTAATTTGGGCAGTCAATAAAGAAGTATTTGCAAAGTCCTCATGGGTGAAAAGGAGGATGTATTCAATTTCCCCATTTGGAGAATTTCTGATATTCTCACAAGAAGTGGGAACAACCAAATCCATAAACTGAACCCTCAATCTTGGGATTCATACCTATGAAACATATTCCTGCAAGAGATAGGCTAAGCCTACTTAAAATTAGGTGTAAGAGTCACCCCCAGAGAACCTCTTTTGTTGTTCAGATGTGGCCTCTGACTTAGAGATACCAGTGTCAAAGATTCCTTGACTCCAATACCTCTCTCTTTCTTTCTCTAAGTCAACTCAGCAAGTGAATTCACTGCCCCCCCAGAGGTAGAAGTCTCCCTGGTAATGTGGGACAGAAATCCCAGGATGAGCCAGGACCCAGCATCAAGGGGTTGAGAAAGTCTTCTTGACCAAAAGGAGGAAGAAAAAATTAGACCAAATAAAGTTTCAGTGGCTGAGAGATTTCAAACAGTGTTGAGAGGTTATCCTGGAGGTTATTCTTATGCATTACCTAACTATCTCTTTTTAGTTTATGGAGTATTGGAAAGGCTGGTTTGAAGTACCTGGAACTATTGAGCTCTTCCAATAGGCTTGATTCTTATATTTATTTATTTATTTATTTATATTTTATTTCTTTTTTATTTTTTAAAAATATTTTTATTATAAGCAATGAACCGACATACAAACATTCTGGGCAAACAAACATTCTTGACGTGGTTACAATCAATGGCTCACAACATCTCCACATTATTGCATATTCATCACCATGATCAAGTAGCCTTGATTCTTGAAGATGATTGTATAACGATATAACTTTTACAATGTGACTGTGGGATAGTAAAAATCTTGTGTCTGATGCTTCTTTTGTCTAGGGTATGGACAGATGAGTTAAAAAATATGGATAAAAATAAATAAATAATAGGGGGATAAAGAATAAAATAAATTGCATAGATTGAAATACTGTTTCAATGAGAGGGTGGGGTTAAGGGGTATAGGATGTACGAGTTTCTTATTTTTTTATTTCTTTTTCTCGGATGATTTAAATGTTCTAAAAATGATCATGGTGATGAATATACAACTATGTGATGATATTGATTGTACACCATGTATGGACCATATGTGTGTGAAGATTTACCAATAAAAATATTTAAAAAGAAAAGATTTCAGTGTGGTGCGACAGTGGCTCAATGACAGAATTCTCAGCTGCCATGCTGAAGATCCAAGTTCAATTGCCGGTGTTTACCCACACACACAAAAAAGATTTCACTTGGAGTTTTTTGATGAATTTGAATTGTTCTACCAACTTTTGCCAGTTAAGTGTCACTGCATTTTTTTAGATATTTGATGGGGGTTGGAGAGTAGGACTCTAAATCAATTTAGGGTGAAGGTAAATGTACTTGAGAGTTTGAAACCAAAAGTTTGGTCTCATTGTCATTCTGCTTTCTTAACTGAACTGACCCCTTACAGCCAGGTTTATATTAAGTTAAAAATTAATGGACATGGTGGCTTTTTCCCTTTTCACACTTGTCTTAATTATGAAGAGTACCAGTTGGTTAAGAACTTTAATTGGATGAGTTAAAATTTCATATTTTATCATTTCTGTTTAACTGTGAGCAGACCTCAGTGCCTCGAATTTCTAATCTGCAAAGTGGGAATGATTCTAATTATAGCACTTGACATATAGGATTCTTATGGGGGATAAAATTAGCTAATATTGAAGAGTACTTAGAGTAATGACTAGCACATAGTAAATAACTATGCTGGTTGTTATTGTTTTAAATAATATTATTGTTACAAAAATATACTCTTTCCTCTTGGTTCCAAAATAATCACCATAACCCAGTATTTCTACACCCTACACCCTGGTAATGTGGGGCAATTGCTATCATCCTCTATAATGAAGTCTGTATTTAGCATTTCGTATAGAAAACCACTTGATATAGTGTTATATGGATTCTATTTGGAATTGGACACGCAGTTTAAACTTTGGTTTCTCCACTTTCTATCTTGATATTGGAACAGTTACTTATATTCAATGTCTCATTTAATCTGTAAACTGTAAAGACTCTTATGAAAACAATGCATAGTAAGTACATATAGCATCAGAGTAGAGGAATCTTTGACACTGGTATCTCTAAGTATGTCTCTTCCTATTTCTGATAAAATTCAAATGCTCAAAGTAGCATTTAAGGAGCACCACAGCTGTACTTTCTATGCCCCTTCTGCCTTCACCTCTTCTGCCTCTGTTTATGTCCTCTGCCATCCCTATACATGATAAGCAAATTGTCCTTAGAGAAGGTTAAACAAGCCAGTCCCCTCACTTTTTACTCTGTTTATCTTTTTGTTATGCGTCCTCACATATTACATTATTTTCGCCCCAAGCCTGAAATGTTCCCTAGGCTTATTTTTACAGACCCATTGCCTTTGTTTCCTTTTGGAAATGCCAAACTGTTAACCATCTGGTAGGTATACTTTACTGTGCCAGCACTCCCCAGCCATTTTTTAAGTGAATAGGAATACCTTTAAGGAATTCAAGAAATGTACAGTGTACAACATTAACCATTGCTCCTTCTCGTATCTAAGAGTCCTGATTGGCCCCTGAAGTCATGGAGTTTATCACTGGAACCCCACCTCTTAAATGAAAGGTGCTTTACCAGAATCACTAGCTCATCTGCCTCCCATAAATTCAATTAAAATCTTTATTGACCTCTTTATACAATCTGACATAAGACAGGAACAGGGGGGTTGGGGGTTAAGGCAGACTGAATTTAAGCTCTCCAACTAATGCTAGCAAAGTGTTTAGCAAGTCTAATTTTGCTCATCAATAAAGGCAGAAAGTAATTCTCATATGCAAATAATTCTATTAGCATTGTTTTGAGAATGATATGAAAGAAAATATATAGCATAGTCAACATAAGTACTTTATATATGAATTAAAAATTGCAATATATGTACTTTACATATTAATAACCTCTCTGGATGTGTTTTCTCATTTGACAAGTGAGGGCATTGAGTTTAGATAAGCATTTAAGTTCTCTTCACAGCTCAAAATATATAGGAGACCAGTGAAATTCACAGTTTATGTTTCAGGTGTTCTCTGTTTTGTGTTTTCTTCATAATGACATAATATATTAACAATACTGTGTTATGGTGTCATTTTCCCTATATCATATGATATATTTATTTTTAGTGCATTTCTGTGTATTGAATTATAACATTTTTTATGCCAGAATAATAATATAGTTTGTAACCCTTCTCCTTACTCTAACAGCTTCTGATAGCTGACTTGGTTTTTTTTGGAGTGGAGAAGAAAAGAAATAGTTTCTAACATGGGTTTGAGTACCTAATACAGACTCTCTGTCACCCCCTTTGCAAACACTTGTTCTTGAGGAGTGAAGAGGGCTGGATTGGTCTGGCAGAAGTGTGTCCTATGACTAGTTGGTGACTATCTTAGAGAGGGTCCATTGTGCCCAGAAAATCCACCACTGTGCTTTACAGAGAGCAATGCAGATAGACTTTTAATCCAGCAACCAGTAAGTGGAATCTGTCAAGAGAGCTGTCACTATATTTGATCCAAGATTTCCAGATACAGTTATTTTTAATTGTGAAGTCTCTGGATAACAGATCAGGCAACTATAATATTTGATAAAATGAGCTATTCAAAATCATGTCATTTTTGCCAACTATTATAATTTCTTTTGTTAGGATCATAATTGTATTCTTTTATATTTTAGCAAAAGACTCAAGATCTTAACAAACTTAATCATGTCAACAGGTGTCTTCTAATCCCCTCCTCCAACATTCTGATATATGACTTAGTGAAACAACACCTGTTATTATATCCTTGAGTCAAAGCAAGAACGTACATTTCATTTAAATGAATGTTCTACATTCTTTCAAGTATTTTTAATGTTTTGTTTTCAGTGTTATGTGCATGTAGACTTTTGCTAAATTTGAAAAAAAGGTTTTATTTCTTGTTATTCATGAATCTACATTTTCTTTTTTTTCAATCTACATTTTTTATTGGTTAATATATATTTTGTCACCATTTCTGGATTCAAACTCAAAGCAGCAACAACAAAAAACACATGAGGTGTTCCAAATATGAGTTTTGCTTAGTCCCAGGTGACTTCAATTCACCCATTCATTTAGAACTCTACATAAATGTGTCAACTTTGTTCATGGGGAATAAGTGAAGAGCTCTCATCCCTGATAATTCAGAATTGTCTTTCTAATAATTAATATTTTTAAAACATCACTAAAAGAATTATAACAAGTAGTCCTTAAAACTTTCTCTTGGTTCCAGTGTACTATTCTACATTCAGGTATGACAGCAGGAGATTTATAAGAATTGGTTATAAGCTATGTAAAACATAGGTTTAAATAGAATTCCTTGGACTGAAGCAGTTATTAGTGGGAAATCAGAGGCTTGGTAAATCTGCCAGAGAGACGTGGGTAGCCCTGAGCTTCCTTCTGTCTTTAATTGCAATTCTCATTTCTGGATGTTCTAAATACATCATTTGGCCCTCATATTTGTGTTTTAGAAGTATCTGCTCCTCTTCCCCCAAAGATCATGAACCTCATGTGTATTTGACAAAGGACATGTTTTCTCATATTTGTCCTTGAAACCTGTTTCTATACTAGTGCTGGCCTCCTAATTGTTGTTTTCTGAACTTACACTTTGTGTTCTCCTTCTGCTACTTTCTGTCCATCTTCAGATACTGCTTCTTCTTTCAGACCAAAAGACAAAGCTTTTGTGTAGCAGTTTACTGAAGCTTCAGGGATGTTTTTCTCAAAGTGTGGTACCAGGACCATATTACCCACATCACAATTGCCTAGTGGGCAAAAATGCTAATTCCTGAACTCCATCATTGCTTTCTCGAATCAGAATCCATGTGGAGAGCCAGCTGTTAATTTTTATTTTCAACAAGTAACTAAAATGATTTTTAAGCATGCTAAGGAGTACAACTCTTTTGGGTTAGTAAGGAAGAGGGAAAGGATCAGCTAAATAAATATTAGTTTTTTAAAAAACAAACACTTAAATTGGCTTGCAAGGAATCACTGTCCTGATGTTTTGACGATGCATGACATGAGAATATCTGAAAGGATCACTTTCTCTGTAGGCCTTTCTGATAAACATGGGAATATACTGTGCAGATTTGAATTCAGGGAAGACCTTGCTGTCCAGGTTTGGGAGACGCTATCAGGAGACAGCTTGCAGCCTCCAGGTCCTTAAGGATTTACTCAACTGTAGAGAGCAAACTTTACCTCTTTCCTTTCCTGCACCTGACAGGGAAGGTGGTGGGGATATAAAGCCCTGGCCACATCTGTCCATTGCAAGACAACTTTGACAGATAATATCCATTCTGCAGTTTCTGGCTAAGACTTTTTTGGCCAGCATCACCATTCGACTTCTCCTGCCTAATCTTACTTCCTTAAGATGTGTCTTTTCACAGATGTTGATCCCCAATAAATATTTTGCACCCAAAATCTGTCTCAGTATCTGTTCAGAGAACCCAATCCACAAACAGCTTCTGCAATCTCATTTTTTGAGGATTCCTTCTCTACCCTACTCAAGATTCAGCTCTAGAAGTGATTTCCCATATTAGAAAAACCAGTAAGTGCCTTCTTAAATCAAAATAGACACATGCTCTTTGTAATGATATATGCTGTGCTCCAAGAATCTGTTTGCAGTTTTGGTTTTAATTAAAATATTTGGGCATTTGTTTCACACAAGTGAGTCGAGTATTTTTGTTGCTTCTGTAGCTTTATCATAATAAGTGGATATGGCTTTCCAGACTTCTTAAGAAAGTCTGTAGTTAAGAAAACTACAGAGCCACACATCTGAAAATTTCTTTGCTATCAGGAAATTTCCTGATATATTTCAATATATATTAAATTGTTCAATTAAAAAATTGCTAATTTATTGCTGATGACTATTGTAAAATGGTGTAGCCACTGTGGAAGACAATTATAAAAATTGCTTAGTTATAAAATTGTTCATTCACTGCTGGAAACAATTGTAAAATGGTGTAGCCACTATGGAAGACAATTTGGTGGTTCCTCAGAAAGCTCAGTATAGAACCACCACATGATCTGGTAATCCCACTATTAGGTGTGAACCCCAAAGAATTGAAAGCAGGGACTCAAACAGATACTTGCACACTGATGTTCATACCAGCATTATTCACAATTGCCAAAACATGGAAGCAACCCGATTGTCCATCAATTGATGAATGGATAAATAAAATGTTGTATACACATATGATGGAATATAATTCAACCATAAGAAAGAATGAAGTCCTCATACATGCAACAACATGGGTTGTCCTTGAAGACATCATGTTAAGTGAAATAAGCCAGACACAGAGAGACAAATATTGGATGATGTCACTGATTTGAAATAATTAGAATAAACAAACTGATAGAGTCAGAATCTAAAATATAGGGAACAGTGTGGGGACAGGGTATGGGGAATTAAGGCTTAAAATGCAGAGACATGGTTCTTATTTGGAATGATGGAAATGCTTATGTAATGGATGATGAGGCTGTATGTAACATAACATTGTGAATGTAATTAACAGCATGGAAATATATATCTGAATATGACTAAAAGGGGAAATGTTAGATTGTATATATGGTAACAGAAATTTTTTTTAAAAAAATCCATGGAACTACGCTACACAAACAAGGAGCCCAAGTTGAACTTTAATTAATAGTAAAATTTTAAAAGTATTCTATCATCAATATAGCAAATGTCCCTCACCATTACAAGTTGCTGTTAGTTAGGTGATATATGGGAATCCTGTATTTTATGCATGATTGTTCTATAAACTCCCAATTTAGCTAACACAATTTAAAAAAAATTAAATTGCTCTTGTTTTCCTGTCCAAGAGGCTTTGTTTCTGATCTATTTTTCTGTCAGTGAATGTGTTCTAAACATGGAGTTTCTGATGAATTAAGACATCCTCATATGGACCTAGTATTTGCAACAAAGCACATAAATATGTGATAGAAAATGTGTCCCTCCTTCCTCACAGAAGGAGGACTTAATTTTTATCTCACTATCAAACCAAATATTCTCTGTCTTGAAAGATCACAGAGTTCATTTCAATATTCCAAGGTAAATTAACCACTAAACTCTTTTACAGACAGTCTGGATGTTATCTGAAATAATGGAATGAAATGTTTTTCTGTTGGGACATGCTGCATACTTTGAGTTGTTTTTATTTTCCTGTCACATTATATCAATATCAGCAACTGTATATTTCTTATTTGTTCTTTCTTATTCTGACATCATCTAGTGGTCCTTTCTTTTTAACCTTCTGAATGCTACCAGAAATGTGTTCAAATGATTTACTCTAACCAGTATATTAGTGTGTAATTGACTCTCAGGTGGAAAAATTAAGCCATTAAAGAAATAAAAGGCTTTGTTTTTAATGGAACAGCAAAAGAACCAAAGGTTATTGTGGATTCAAAGCCCAGACCAATAGTTTAAGTAAGAGTCCCCTGGGCAAAAGATTCCAGTTTATACAATGTCAAAATACAAATAAAGCAGAACACTTTGAAAACAGTTCTCATTTTACCCAACTATGGATAAAGCAGTCTTTAAACTCTACACTTGCTGGGGGTAATGATGGTACCTACACATTTTTATTCTAAATTCTAGAATGCACCAGAGTCTTAATCACAATATTCTATTTTATTGTTTTGTTCCAGTCTTAGTAATACTTAAATTATTCATATACAAATATTTAATATTAGTGTTAACCATGATCCTATTCCCCTACCTCCAAGTTTGCTTTCTTTTAAAAATTATTTCTTGATTATGTTTTTATTTTTCATCCTTCATGGATTATAAACTCAAATTCTTATAGGGACTAGGTATATATCAAGAATGCATGAACTGCACTGGGCGAAAAAAATTAGCAATAAGGCACTTTTAATGCACTCACTGGGAACCTACACGCATGAATTAAGGCTGGATTCTACCTATGGATTGTCAGTTTACAAATCTTAGATAAACTTCATAATAATTTTTCCTCTTAGGGCCACTAGAGAACTTTTGTGATTTTCTGCATCTATATAGTTCCTAGGAATTTTATATTTTTGTTGCTTAAATAAATGCATATTTTTCCATTATATTTTAGCTAACTTTTAAATAAAATACTTGATTTTTATATATAAAAAAATCTTCACCCTTAAAATACCATGTGGTGCGGCAAGATGCTTAATAATACAAATCTGTCTCTCCCATCTCCCAGTCACTGTAAGACTTCAACTCTTTGAATGGAAATGAGAATAGAATTTAATATATCACTAATATACATATATTCCATATATGATATGGTAACATAAGCTTGTTTTAAAAATCCATTTTTATTCCTTAAGTCCCAGTAGCCAATATAGTTCCTTCACAAAGCAAACATATAAAACTGGTACTGAGAGTGGTCATGACTGTGGTGTTGTTACTCTACCCCATATGGAAGAAAGGGACAGAAAAAGTTATAAAGCGTGTGTTTCCTATGAGCATAGCTTTTACAAGTCCTGTGTTTCCAGTCTCATCAAGTTTTTTCAGAGTTGTTCTGTTTCTTTTGGATTTGGAATTCCTCCATCCCCCTAGACCACACCCCCCCTCCCTGCCACCATTTCCCTACCTTTCTGTCTAGAAATCCTTGGCAAATTTTGCTGCATTACTAAAGAAGATAAGAGGATGAGGGAAAAAAATGTGAGGCATGCTGTTGAATTATATTCAACTGAAGAGTTGTGGTATCTCATATTATTTACCAGCTGCTCCTACACTCCCTGCTGAACCTGGATTAATTTTACAGCTAGAGATGAATTAACAATTCACACCGCATGCTCAGCAGATGCTATTGAAGAATGCAGAGGAGACCGCAACCTAATCACACTGAAAACAGAACGTGAAGATCACCTTGTCCTTTTAGCATCAGGGACTCAGCTAAACAAGATGACTGATTTATCTATGTACCTCATGCTATTATTAAATAAGCAGACAAGAATGCAAGCATTATATTATACAACATGTTATTGGTATGCGTCACAGTACTTGTAATTTAGCAGTCTCATTGTCTAGCTCAAACAGGTGGCTAAGGACGGCAGATGGTAGTGAGGGTTTCTTTATGGAATTCACATTTTCCTTACAGAGTTCATAGTTTCTTGCAGATCATTTGTCTTTTTAGTTTATTTCTCTTGTTTTTAGTTTCAAATTTGTATCATGCCTATATAACACAAGGGATGCATCTATCTTTAGTGACTAATCATTAATTACATAAAGATTCAGAATTGTGCAATTGCCCTAATATATTTTTGCAAATAGTATTCATTCAACATTGAATCAACAAACATCTTTGAGCACTTACTATGTGCCAGGTACTATTCTAAACACTTAGGATATATTAATTAATACATAGGAAAAAACAATTCCCATTATTTTGGAGGTTACATGCTAAAAATAATCCAATTATATAAAATAATGTATTTTGATTAAAATCAATTATTATTTTAATATTGATACATAATATTATACATACATATACATATATATATTTAGATTGGTACTACCTGAGGTGTCTTTTTATATGTATTTAGTTTCAACTTTGTATTTAGTTATTGTCTCTTTTATACAGATTAAAGTTTCTTTTAAAAATCCATTGGAAAATCTTTGCATTTATATGTGGAAATTTCATCCACCTACATTTTTGAGACTATTAATGTATTTGGATATATTACCTCACTCAGTCTTTTATTTCCCCCTCTACCATGCTTTTTCTTTGTTTCTATTTAATCCTTTCCCTTTATACTTTATTCATCAAATATTCTTGGCGTTCTTTTATTCCCTCATTAATTTGAAGATATATTTTCTGTTTTTATTCTTTTAGTGATAGTCTTAAATTTGAGGTTTAACGCATCTTAATGAGTATTTGTCTTAATCATGTCTAAATTTAATGAATACCTCTATTGTCCTCCCACAAATACCTTAGAATCTTTGAAATCCAATCATCCCTTCCATATCTAGATTTTATTCCAACGTGAATTTAAGCCGTTAAAATCATTCATTATTATCAATGATTTTATAGCCAATATATTTGCTAATTTATTCATTCATTATTGCATTTTACACTGCACTATTTTCTTTTGAGTTAATTTCCATTCTATTGAAGTTCTTCCATTTGTACTTCTCTCAGGGAAAGCTGTGAGTGGCAAATTCTCTACACTTTTAACTGAAAATATCAAATTTGTCTTAATTCCTGATTGAGAGTCCAACCAGTTTTAAAAGTCTAGGTTGAAAGGTATTTTCTCTCAAAACATTAAAAGTATTCTGTCTTCTCTAGTTTATTGTGTTGACTATAGCACTGCTGTCCTAGTTTTATTTAGGGGTAGTGACTTTAAGGGCTTTGTTTCTTGTATTCAGAAACTTGTTTTATTTTTAATGCAGTATCTAAGTGTGAGTTTGTTCTGTAATCAGTTTTATACTCATTGCAATTCTTTAATTTGGGGAATTTGGGGACACCTGTCTTTCTTCATTTATGAATAATTTTCATTCACCTTCATTTTGTACATTTCCTCTCCCTACCTTATTCTGTTTTTCTTTTTAGAGAAACACTATGTTCCCTGTATTATAGCTTCACACCATACCCTCTGTGCTCATTTGAGATTGCTGTATACCTCAGAGAAGCCATGTTCTTTTCCCAATACAATCTTGTGGGGGCAGACCTATTGTTTAGTGTGGAAATTTTGGATTGTTCCCATGGAGATATGACACACCCAGTTGTAGGTTGGACTTTTGATCAGATAAAGATGTTACTGTACCCACACAAGGTGGGTCTTAATTAGTTTACTGGAGTCTTTAGAAGGGGAAACATCTTAGAGAAAGCTCAGAGCTGCCATAGATGCAGACACTTGGAGATTAAGACAGAAATAGCCTGGGTGCTAAGTAAGGACTCACAGAAATAGCCAGACCTGAAGAGAATAAATCTCCAGAAATGTTAAGTTAGAGATGAAACCCAGAGTGTTGCCCTGGAGCAGCTAAATATGGACCCACAGATGCTTGGAGAGGAAGCCACTGGGATCAGAGGCCGAAGCAACAGAACCAGAAACAAGGCCCAGCAGATTCTAGCCATATGCTTTTCCATGTGACAAACATTAGCCTTTTCTTAAGTCAAGGTATCTTTTTCTGGATCCCTTAGTTTGGACATTTTTTATGGCCTTAGAACTGTAAACTTGTAACTTAATAAATCCTCTTTATAAAAGCCAACCCATTTCTAGTATATTGCATTCTAGTCACACTCACAAATTAAAAAACCCTCTATATATTAACTTCTTTTATCTTTACCTTCTTCTCTGAGCTGCATCCTGAGTAATTTCTTAAGTTTTATTTTTTTTTCATTTACTAATTTTCTCTTTCACAATAATTTGTCTTTCTTTTTAAATTTAGCCTTCTACTTTAAAACATTTTTGGTTTACTTTATTCAGTATTTACCTGTTTATAGAAAGAGGTTTTTCTGAGCACCCCAGTTTGCCATAGTGCTGGATATGTATAGAATAAATTAAGTTTAGAATAAGTTAAGTTAGTTTTTGAAAAGCCTCAAAAATAAAGAAAGCTTATTTGTTATTCTGTATATTTTCAAGAATTGGCCGCAGAGTATGCTAACAAATACAGGAGAAAGAGGAGATCTACTATTTTGAAGAGGGAGATGCTACTGGAAACAACCTTGAGATTAGAGCCTGAGAGATTTTGGGTTGAAGTGTGGCTTTGCCACCTTCTAGTTGTGAGATCTTCAGAAAATTCCTCTTTTTCATCATTTTTAAAAAGGAAAAATAATGACTATGTTGTGAGGATGAAACTAATGCAACTAAAGCACAACACTGTCTACCATGAATTACTTTCTCAATAAATGATATATTTTCTCATGCTTTTCAATTAGAATTGAGACATGTGTGTCATAATGGCATAGTATCTCCTGCAGTTCTGCCTATTTACATGAGATATCCTGGAATTGATGTAGTTATCCATGAAAGGAAAAAGGACCATTTTAGCAGTAACTGGGAATAATGTGAAAAGAATACACTTGTGATAGCTAACATTATTCAGTAATTACTGTATCCAACATTGCCCTAAGCTTTTTAGATGAATTACCTTTTACAGTCATTAAAGTCACCTTAAGACATAGAGGGTGGTTGCTTTCATTTACAAATCAGGAAACTGAGACTTAGAGTTAAGTAATTTGTCCAAAGTTATACTGCAACTAAGATGTAGAAAGTGAACGCAAACTGTTGTTGCTTTGATGCCAGAATCTATGATGTTCTAATGACTATAAAGTGAAAAGAATGATTCCAAACTACATTTAAGAATCAGCCTTGTTCCCTATGAAGATATTTCAATGGCATCACTTTTTTCTACAGCTCCCTCAGGTTTGTAAATCACAGTGATCAATATGCCTATCCCAATCATTCAGCACTTTGTCCTCAAAGTCACATAGTACCAAATGCCTAGCTTTATAACTCAGCCTTGTTACTATGCTGCTAGTCTGCAAATTCTGTTGTGTTTATTCTCACTGGTGGTATCTTGATGTGATTTTGACACAGAGTTTACATTCATCAAAGGTTTTCAGTGAATTAGTGCACACTGAAAATATTCCACAGTTAAGGCAATCTCAATGAGAAATGCAGTTACCCATGTAGATCCCTGCCTATCCCTGTTGCTTCTGCATCTTTTGCTCATTCAAGTTTTTCTTGGATGACTGGCTTTGGGCAAGGCAAGGTATTCACTTAAGCTTTATTGCTTAGTTGTTCTAGAAGCATTGTGGCAGCTATGTTTTTGCAGTGACCTTACATTTGCTTTTTACTTAACTGGAAATTATTGGAAGCTGCTTGTGTAAAAATATGACAGCACTTAAAACATTTCTTTTAGGAAACACTGTTTTTGTTTTGTTAGGGGATAGAATCCTTAACCATTGAATATCTGTGACCTTTTGAGTATTGGTAAAAAGAGAGAAATGAAAGGATTTCCAGTACAAAAGAAGGAATTATGTAAAATAGGATAGCTTATCTCTACAGCTTCCTTATCACATATAGATACAGAGTTAAAAATTCTTTTCTTGGCTTCATATTTAGGCTCTGGCTTGTACTCTTTCAGAACAGAATCTACTCCCTCACTCCTTAATCAAAGTCAGCCCAAACCTCTGAATCTTGAGATTCCAGGCCAAAATAAACAAAAAACATCAAAATCCTTTATTATTAAAAAAGTAATAACTATAATAAAATAAGCAAAACACCATCAAAGTCTTTAACTAAGGAGGACTTAATTTGTGCAGGGGTCCCAGGTCCAGCTCTCTTGCCTACCTTAGCCCAGAGCTCACAGCATCTATCAATAAGAAGCATTAAAAACCCAGAATTAAAGTTTATATCTTGCCATGAAGCTCCAGCAATCTACCAAGATATCAGTGACCTCTCCCATTATGGGTACCCTGAAAAGGTTTAAAAAATACTGAACACAATTTTGTGAATGAATTTTCCCTCTTCAAATTAGATTATGACCATTGCCCATTTAATTAAACATTCCCATGTCATGTTTTTTTCAATGAGGCCTAATAGTCCATTGCATGAATGCAATGAAATTTACATAAAAAATCCTGGAATGTTGGATTTTAGATTTTTCCTGTGTTTAATGTAAAGAAGCATGGAATGGACCTTCTTGAACGTAAATGTACATGTCCTTCTCTAATAATCTCCCTCTGGTGATTTCTTTGAGGTGGAATTTTGGGGGCCAAGTGTAAAGTCATTGCTAAAGTTTCAAATATATAATCATATACATATTTCAGATGTGTAATCCAAATATATATAAACATAAATTCTATCACACATTTACACTTTCAAAAAGTGGGTTCATAAAAAAGAGGAAAAGCATGTGTGTATGCATATATATGTATATATCTACACACATGCATGCATGCTTGTGTTCATATATATGTTCACATATATACACTCATTTTATTTTACCTAATTTATTCAAAATAATAGAACAGATTTTTAAAATTTTTTTGATAAAGCTCAAGAATAATGCATCATGAGTAATGGGTAAAACTTTAAGTCACATTGATGCTGCTGGTCAACTGAGATTTAAGTGTATACAGATATTTATCTGTGATAGCACATTGTTAATTCCTGTTCCTTTGTTCTAAATTTTTATATTTAATTCAGTAAATAATTCAATGCCTTTTATCAATTTGCTAATTTTTTAGTATGTAAGAGTTTTTCAAGAAAGCAAGCATAATAAGTAAGCAACATCGTCTTGTATAAAAAATAAGGCAGGAAATTAAAAGTCTTATTAAAAAGGAAATAAAATAAGAACTACAAGGTTTTGAAGTGTTGATAAGAAATGGGAAAATAATGGGAAAAATTTCTGTGGTACAAGACCTTGCCTAACAGGAGAAGGAAAAATCCTAGATGACCTAGAAAATACTCCTGGTCATTATCCTGATATGTTCTGGTACTCCCTTTAATTTCAAGACCAAGCAAAATGATATATTGAATGCTTGACTCCAAGTCTCCACCCCTTCCTGCATCTACACATTTACCATGACCTTGGCATGGGTAAAAATGAATTTCCTGTCCCTTGCCTTTGGGCTTAGCTATGCCAATTATAGAAAGAAGTCATAGCTTGCCAGTTCCAAATCTAGCCTTTTAGAAGGCTCACATGTTCCTGCTTGTCCTCTTGGGTCTCTGCCATCACCATGAAGACAGCATGTGCCAGCTAGCCCTCCTCAGAGGTGGATGATAAACACATGGAAGAGAGACATCATCCAACTAGCAACACAAAGCAGAGATGCTTCTAATTCTGCAGCCTGTAGCACTGGTGCCCCAGCTGCTAACTCACGAGCAAGCAATATGTACTTATTATTGTGAGACACTGAGATTTTGTAGCATTAATGTGGCAATAACTACATGATACAGAAATTCAGGTTTTCTTTCCCAAGCTACTTTTGCAAGTTCCCACTTTCTATACTTTCACCTAAGTCAGAGCAGAGTTCATAGATACAATACTAAACAAATCACCAAGAAACAAAGCATCAGTTTCAGCACTGAAATTATGGAAAGCAAAGAAATGGAGTGAAGTGATAACAAGTGGAAATCTTATGAACTGGATAAAGGCCTTCAGTTGTGTTTAAAACCATTCAACATTGTTGTGGATGTTTATATTTATTGCAATTAGTTGCCAGCATTAGAAAATTTGGAAGGTGTCACATAAAAACCCAATTTATGGTTTTTCTTCAACTGTTCAAGAGATGGCAAAGCTAGAAACATGGTCCCTCAATATAACAACTGGCTGGTGTTTAGTAGAAGCCACCTTGTCAAGACTGTTCCTGAACTCTCCAGTTTATCCCAGTGCTCAGTCTAGTACACATCACTCATTTATGTTTTCTTTATGGCACCTGTTGGGATTTGAACTTCTGGCCATTGTAAGAATTTGAGTTTTCACACTCTATACAGAAAAAACTTGAAGTAAGGTTGCTTACCTCCAGTAGTGTCATCTGAACCTTAATTTCACCTTTGGTTAAATGGACGTTGTAATTGTTACTTCACAGAAATTTTGTGAGAACGTTTCATGAGAAATTAAAATAGAATACCTATCACAGATGCCTGGAGCAGAGTAGGGGCTCATTAATAATACTTTTTTTTATTTTTAGGTGTTCAATAAATGGTAACTTTCCTAATAGTAACAATTTATGTATATTTTTATCACCACGATTTATAAGCATGAATTGTCTGTCTTCCAACTGATTAACTCAGTGGGAGAACTAAGTATTATTAATCTCCTCCTCCAGTACCTGACATATAGTAAAATGCAGTCAATGTTTGTTGAGTGGATGCATGAATGGATGAATGGACTCTAAAGTGAAAGAGATATAGCAAATAGGAAATGTAATCAAAATTCAGTCTCTAGACCAAAGACAAAATGTCTAAAAATGGTATAACTTATCTTTTAAGACTTCAGAAGGGAAAGAAAATAAACCAACATCTTAGAACATCCATTGTTGTTTTAGGCACTTTAAGGATATTTTTAAATAAGAACTAGAGGCATTCTTTTAATAAGAACTAGTGGGCTTTTTAAAAAGAACTAGTGGGTTTGAAGGTGATGGCAAAGCAATATGGGTTTTGATTTTCATCTTCCAAAACTTTAAAGGTATTTTCTTTATGTATTATATTACTACTATTAATAATAATAATTAACATTTACTGAAAGCTGGCTTGTTCAGGCAATGTGTTAATTACTGTTTACATGATATCATTCAATCTCCATTTTCACCCTATGGGTTACATTTCTTGTTTATTCATAAAGACATTGAGTCTTAGAAAGTACTCAACAAATGTGTTCAAAGTCACACAGCTGAATAATTAATGGAATGGGATTTGGACCAAAGCAGTCTGACTTTGTACCATCTGCAAATTCTCTAATAGTGAAACCTTCTGGTTTAATAGAGTTTTCATATATTGGGCTTTTTTGCACTTATTTTAATATTTACTTAATGAGTTTCTCATTATGGCATAAAAAGGTAAACACAAACAAAACAATGTAGATGACAGAATGATAGGAAGATAGGTAGGAAGGAAGGAAAGGAAGGACAAATGTGGAAAATGTGAAAAATTGGTCAATCTGGGTATCTGAAGCAAGGAAAATGTAGTTCTCTTTGTGTATTTTGTATTATTTTTGTAAATGCCCAGTAAGTTGAAATTATTTTAAAATAAAAATTTAAAAAATCATTGTAGATACACAATGAAATATACATAATCTATTTCTTGATTTAATATTTTTTGAACAAAAAATAAGTCACTTTCATTTAACAAGATATTTTTGTGCCACTCTCAGTGTGAGATTTTCCTAAACATGATCATGGCTTAATTACAGAAATAGGCAAGTTTTCAAAGTTTGAACTGCTTTATAGAATGGGGAAGGTGTGGCCACCATTTATTTTATATGAAGAAATTTTGGACTGGAAAAGTTTAATGACCAAGAATATATATATCAAGAGCAAAACCCACACTAGAATTTAGGTAACTTTACTCTTGGACCTGTCATAATTTACAGCATAGACCACCATTAGAGAGAACTTTGGAAAATGCCTAGGGAAAAAAAAAAGATTTTAGAAAATATTGTCCTGTAGGGACCATGTATCTCTAATTTAAAAATAAAAAGGCCAAAATTTGTATGTCGCAAAATATGTTTAGAATAATTAACAATCATTATTAAGGGATTTTTTTGTGTGTTTTGCTATCAATGATTGCATTATGTCACTTTTCTTTATATTCCTATTTTGTATTCTTATTTTCATTATCAGTATTCAATTTTTGAGTTTATTAGGTCAAATATAATTTTTCAATTAATAATAATGATGCAATTGACCAGCCTGTTCTTTTCTGAGAGTGACTTTTTAGAAGCCATTGTAAACATTTCTAGGGGAAAAAACGTTCTTAACATAAAAATTTTGGTGGTTCTGGGTGAAGGGGAGGGATGAGTAAAAATGAATTAGAAGAATTCATATGCTTGGACAACATAATGTAAATTTCCAAGCAATAAAATGCATGCCTTAATTCCACTCTGAGCCTCTGTATTGCAGTTAGCTTGTCATCCATCCAATGATCCAAAAAGGCAAAATAACATTTCATGAAAACAGGAAAGATTTAGTTGTGCATCCACTTAAGGTATCTTCTTAACAGTTTAATAAGAAGAAAATAAATGGTTAATCATATTTCTACTTATATCAATTGATTCAGACCCCTTCACTGAGCTGAAAGTGCCTAACCACAATGTCTATTCGATTTGTTTATCCATCTATAGTTAATAAAGACCTTCGTGTTTTTTATATAATTTAATCTTTAAAGTAGCATTCCAAAAAAAGATTGTTTGGATGTAAAAGTAAAGATATGACTCTCAAACAGAAAAATCACCACCATTTATAAGGTATTTTACATTCTTCCATTTATCAAATATTTCATGAATTTCTCCCTATTCCCATACTGTACTAGGTACTGGAAATATTGAAGTAAATATTAGTTACCATTTACTAAGTTTCTATTATATTCCAGCTTTATTTATAAATAACCTCTCTTCCTCTCAGCATAGTTGTTCAGTTTGCTAGCTGCCAGAATGCAATATACCAGAAATGAAATGGCTTTTAAAAAGGGGAATTTAGTGAGTTGCTAGTTTACAGTTCTATGGCCAAGAAAATGTCCCAATCAAAACAAGTCTATAGAAATGTCCAATTTAAGGCATCTTGGAAAAGATACCTTCATTCAAGAAAGCTGATGATGTCCAACATTTCTCTCTCAGCTGGAAGGGCACATGGCGAACATGGCAGTGTCTGTTGGCTTTCACGTGGCTCTACCAAAAGGGACTCTCTCCCAAGTCTTTCCCCTTTTAAGGATTCCAAGTAAGAAACTCTACCTTCAATGGGTGGAGACACACCTCCATGGAAATCATATAATCAAAAGTTACCACCCACAATTGTGTGGGTCACATCTTCATAGAACAATCAAAATGCTTCCAGCCAGCAATACTGAATGAGGATCAAAGGGCATGGCTTTCCTGGGATCCACCACAGATTCAGACCAGCACAATAGCCTTCTTCAAAGGCATAATCTAATGAAACAAACAATAAATACAATTTGCAGTTAGACATATACCATTTTAAAGCCCACAGTGCCAGACAATACAATGTAACAATTGTTGGGAATTCACCAACCCAAGTTTGAAAATCTTCACCAAATCAGGAACTCAAAGCTCAATGTATAGCTTCACTCTTTCACTTGAAGAAGACCAAGTAACCAAGGGTGTCTGACATAGGGGCTGAGATACTGCCTTCCCAAGCCTGACAAGGAACAGGCCAGAAATTAGTCTATAAGAGGCACTAAACAACATTAGACATGCATCATAGAGGAGTAAAGTATATTTTCAAGAACTCCTCTCAGGAAAATTTCTATCTGTCATTGGAAGGAATACTTTGAAGTCCAATTTCCCAAGTTCTGCAATCAGAGGCAAACTAAACACCTCCCAGTGAGGGCTGGTATGGTTAACTTTCCTTCCTCTGAGTTCACATCTCATTTCTGAACTCAGACGTCTAGAGGAAAGACTAAGCAATGTCACTTGAGCTCCAACTGGTTTGAGAATTAGCCTGTCCACCAAGTATTGAGTAAAAATTTAATAAATGTTTCAGCAATGTCAGCCTGAAGAGGAGGTATCCGCAATTCTGAGGCACATTCAAAGGCCTTGTATAATTTTGTGTGCTTACTTGTATAATAAATGAAAGTAGTCAAGACCTCTTTTTTTCATGGAAAAAAATGGCTATAGGAAGAAAATTATGAAGACAAATCTTATGAATCAGCAAAACATTGAGAAAACAAAAAAATTGTTTAGGACTTTCTCATGACCCACTTCAGCTGAACATGAAAAAAGAAGTAAAACAGGCTCTGATTTGTTTTATTGAAATCAAACTTCCTTTTTCCTCTTTCTTCTCCCCCCAATTTCTTTCCACTCTCTGACTCAGCCTCCATTAATTCTTTCAAGACATCATTTCTAAAAATTTGGTGGTGCTAAATGCTGGAGCATGGATAGAATATACCCATGGGGTGAGAAAGAGAGATCTATTCTACTTTCTTTTCCTCAATTCAAACTTTCTGAAAAGATACCACCCCCACATTTCAAACGAGAAAATAGAAGCAGAAAACTTCTGTTGAATACCTTATGGCATCTGATTGTATAAGAAATTAGAATAAGAGTCTCTGCTCTCAGTTAAGTATTTTGCTGCTTATACTTGCCACATTTTGTAAATCTGAATGACACTTATTGGAACATTACCAGTCTGTAAAATAAGGTAAAAAGCTCTCATAACAATTTAAAAACAATTTTTATGCTTTTAGATACTGATAACTACAATTTTAACGTGCTGTTTTATTTGTTCAGCTGTTAGGCCCATAATATTTTCCAAATAAAAATGAACAACTTAGTGCTTCTGAAAGTTTTGTCTTGAAAATGGTACTGGATCTTCACATGCAAAGGCCATTTTTTTCACTCCTAAGAACTTGAACTAAATTTCTTTTATACTCTCCCTGCAAATTTCTAGAGCTATCTCTAAGTATATGGCAAAAATACAGTGATTTATTCAGAAATGTTAATGTAAATTGAAAAAAACATTTTGAAATTAAAGCTATATCTTCTGGATAATTTGCTGATGTAATTTTGTATATAAATATTTGTGATTTTATCTTTTTGTAATTTGACTGAGTCAAAGAAAATTATAGATACCTGGATAAAATAATCCTTCTAAAATTCAAATCCTTTTTATGTGAAACTCTAGTGGAGTACATGCAAACATTCTTCTGTCTACATTTCAATTACAATCCTGGGGAATTTTGAAACCAGATGATGCAAATTGTTGTGCACAATTAGAAAAAGAGGGTACTGATGTTGGAAAAGGGAAAAGAATAGACAAAACCTAAAAGAAAGTTACAGTCTTGAAACTGAGGGGAAAAAGGACAATGTAGGAAAGTTAAACAATGCCTACAAGTATACTACCAGGATTGTTCAGCACAAAAGGGGTAAAGGTCACTAAGACCCCAGGCTACTTAAAAAAGAGTGTGTGCATGTGCTTTCAGAATGTATTACCATGAGAGGAGCTGATAATATATAATTTTAGATTTTGTGGAGAAGGCTAATGAAATAATCACTCAGAAATAATCTTTGCCTTTTCTGTCACCATTAGAATTTTAGTCACTGTTAGAATTGCCTGGTAAAATACTGAACACTCATTCAAGTTTGAATCATCTAAAACAATTTTTTTAGTATATGTATGACCTAAATAGTATACGAGACATCATTATACTACAAATATTTCTATAGTTTATCTGAAATTTAAATGTAACTGGGCATCCTATATTTTAATTTGCTAAATCTGGCAACTCTAATTACTTTGCCTTTCTGAGAACATGGTAGGACTTAGCACATTTGAATCATAAAGAATGATATGTGACATTAGAGGAAGTATCAAACACAGAAAAAGATGCTTTTAATATGCACTTAATATATAATAATATATTTAAATATAAGCATTGAAATTTTGAAGAAGGAAATCCTGAGAACTTTATCATGATAAAAAGGTAGTAGAAGGAAATCAACAGTGAAGATTTCAATATTACTGATTTTAATTTCATAAAATATCATTGCTGCTATCTTTATATAATGTTTTATTGATTTTCATTTTTGATGATTGAAAGAATATTAAACCCATTCATAGGTCTATTACACTATCCCCATAAAATCTTAAATCCCTGCAGGTGTTTTTTCTTTTCACAAAGTTCTGGGAAAATTAATATTCAGTTTTAAAGAAACAACTGTATAGTGTTAATTGGATCAACTTTGTGCATGGTGCCTTTGTGTTTACTCTGATAGAGAATGGAAAAATTAACATATTAATGAAGATATTCCACTCTTTTGTTGTTGTTGTTGGGGCAAAGGCATTTCAATTCTAGATAGTATTATTTGAGCAAAACTGTTTTGTACTTTTTGTGTAAAATCTGGGAAGTGCAATAACTGCCTGAGGGATGATTTGCTCAAAATGGAATGGCAGATGGTATGTTGTGATGAATTAGTATAATCTAAAATATTTTTATTATCATCACCGTCATCATCATGTTTTTAAACTTGTCTGATCAAAACCATTTGTTCACAATATTTCCTCATCTGGGACACCATCTTCTTCTGATTTTACCCTCTTGAATTCAGTTCATCTTTTACAGCTCATTTCAAGACCTCCCTACTGCATGGATCTTTTTTGATTCCCAAAATACAAAGGTCATTTCCTACTAATTTCCCTAGCCTTAATCATAGAATGTTAGAGCTTGGAAATTATCTGTCAAGTTTAATTCCCTTATTTTAGAATGAAGAATACTGATGCCCAAAGAGATTAAGGAATAGTGTCAAAATTGAACACATTAGTGGAAGAAGTAGGATTAAAAAAAAAGTTATCTTCAAGTTTAGTGCCTTCCCAATCTTCCATGTTCTTTTATTTTGTCATATAAATTTGTCATTTTGGATTTATATTCATAGACTTGCAAATTTGGAAAGAAGCTAGTATTCAACCTTACAGTATTCATGTTGTTTCAGATGTACATGATTTCTCTAACCAATAGATCCAAGTTTGCTTTCTTTTTACAATAGATTTGTGCTTTAAACACCTATGTTTCTCCCACAACAGTAACCCAAGTAGGTAGAACTGGAGTGGTAAATAAGTTAAACCTGTAATGCCAATACAATTTATTTTAATGGATGCCTATAAGGATAGTTTAAGAAGGACTTTGAAGCCTCAGGAAAGCCTATCATTCTCAATTAGATATGTTTAACTTATCTGTATACTTTAGCCTCATACATTTTCAGTCACTAAGGGTTAAAGGAAATAAATCCATTAAGTCATTAGTCTATTAAAAAACAGTGTTTTAAACTGTTGACATGTTGCCACATTTAAAATGCAAAACAAAAATTAATGACGAGTGAACTGAGCCTTAAATAGGTTAAGTAATGCAACTAATAGGTGAAGTAACATGGATTTAACTTAGTCATTCCAATTCAAGTTCCGTGCTGGATAAATAATGCTACATAGTAATTGGAATGGTCTTGCATTAATTATCTCTTATAATTATGTCCCATTTCCTATAACTTACCTTATGGAATTGGAAGTAGATTGAATGGGTCATTACAATGTTTAAGGTCAGTCTCCTCCCTTGCCAGATGGCTGCCAGATGGACTCAACCTAAATTTTTTAAAGAAAGTGGGGAACATGTGGGGCCTTCAAAAGTCATTCCTCTTGTTTAGAACTACTCTGAATTATACTCTAGCTAACCCCAGATAGAATACCAGAAGATTATTTTTGTTCATAATTTGGACAGTGCCTAGTCCTTAGTGTTTGTGAGAAATGAAGGAATGATGTCATATTTTAAGGTAGCTGCATATGTGTTTTATATATACAAACCTTGCCTCAAATAATGGTAGATGGAGGTTTGACATTATTTTTGTTCGTATTTATTAGATAGTGACCAAATTTTAGTGTCTCCCTGTGCAATTATTTGTAATACAATTCAAAGATAATCATTTAGTGCAACTCCTATACCTTCCTTTAATGCAAAGACATACTGGAGTGTTTTCACATTCCAAATACAAAGTATAAACAGTATTCAACCAGAGAGCATATCTCTATGAAAACATAGAGGTTTAGATCTTAATGAATCTATTGACTCTGCCATATCAGATTCCAGCTAAGAAAGATTTATAAATTGGACTATATAGCAACAAACTGGAATGTGCGCATTTTTATGTTGGTATTGAGGGTTTTGTTGTTATTTTTTTGTGTTTCTAAAACTAGACCATAGACTTCCTTCAGTCAATCATGGACAACAGTTAAACTTTGAAAGATAGCTTCTGACAAAAACCCAGGTCCTAAATTGTGCATTGCTTTATGCTGTAAATCATAATGTGGCAATTTTTAAATCAATTTTCCATTTAGCAGAAAACCAATGTAATTTTCTCAGAAGTCCAACTGAGCCTTTCTCTAGTGTGTTAAAATCCTAGCATCAGCATCTTTTCCTAGGCTGAGTAGAGGAGAGACCGCCCCGCCCCCCAGCCCTCTCCCCCACACACATACACAATAGATATTAGGTATCCTTCTAAGAGATTGCCTGGGCAATAGATAGCATTGGTATGAAAAGGAAGGTAGTTTCAGAAATGAATCTTGTCTTTTTGACATCATTCACTAAGGATTAGGTTGATACTAATTTACTAATAAGGTGCAGATAAACCCTAGAAGGAATAACTCATTTTTTAAAACTCATTCATGTTGAAGTACCAGTGACCTATATGTGAACTTAAGTTTATGTAGACATTCTCATTTGCATCAATCACAAATATTTGGTAAGTACCCACTCTATTCCAGATATTGTGTGGATACTAGAGATAGTGGAACAAACATGACATAGTCCCTGCACTCTATGGTCACAGTTTAAGGGTAAGCAGTGACAAGTAAGCAGATAATTCCCTTTCCAGGTAGTAGTGGTCTGAAAGATGTAAGCATATGGTGTTAAGAGAGCACAGACAGGGTCATATGAACTGGATTCAGGCATTGAGGGAGATAGAGAAGCTTTCCTGGAAGATCTACCTGAGGTTTATAGGCTGATGACATTAAGAAAGAAGGAATAGAAAAATTCTTGCTACCTGAAAAATTTGGAGCTTGAGAAGAAAATGGTAAAGAGAAGAAGAACAGGATGCTGAGTATTTCATGAGAAGTTTGACCTGATGGCTTTGCAGTAGCCAGGCATGGTCAGAAGATAATAGCTCCCTGAGGACATGGTACTTATTGCACTGCAAAACAAAGGTAGGTCAAATTGGTAAATTTAGGCAGGACAACCTAGATCCTGTCAGGTTGTGGAACTAAGCAAATGAAGCAATTTGAGCATCCAATATATATTCAGAGTGATGGGATGCTCTTAGAAGTGTATCCTTCTCAAAACACAGGTATCTTTTTTCCTATATCACCTTAATGTTACAGATAATTCCTGTGTTTACCCAGAGTGTTGATATTGATAAATGTGGATCCAAGTAGGCTAATATATATTCTAAGGTGGAAAGATGGAGAGTACTTTCTCTCTTTGAGTACCTTGTACTTGTCACTTTATTGCTTCATGGCATTGAATGTTGCTATTGAATATCTGATGTCATCCTGCCTTTTGATTCATTGTAATCAGTTGATATTCCTGGCTGGGTGGCCAAAGAATATTTGCTTTATCTTTAAAGTCTAATAACTGTATTATGTGTCTTAATGTTCTAAGTAACTTTCCTCAGAAGATGGTGTACCTTTCCAAGATTGATTCCTTTTTTATTTCAGCACTGAACTGTTGAATTTATTTTAACAGTTTTATTGAGATGTAATTCACATACCATTAATGTTCACCAGTTTGAAGTACACAATTTTGTCTTTTTTTGTATAGTTATAGAGTTGCATAACAATTAGCAAAGTTGAATTTTAAAACCTCATTCATCACAAAAGGAAAACTTTACCCATAAGTAGGCACATTTCATTCACCAATCACATACTCTCAAACCTAAGCAATCATGAATCAACATTCTATGTCTATAGATTTTCCTATAGCGGACATTTTATAGAAACGGGATCATGCAATAAGTGGTCTTTTGTGAGTGGCTCATTTAATTTCACATAATGATTTCAAACATTTGTCTGTGTTGTAGCATGTATCAATACATCATTCCTTGCTATTCTTGAGTAATCTTTTATTGTACAGAAATAATCACATAACTTTTTATCCATCCAGCGGTTGATGGACATTTGGGTTGTTATCACTTTTAGGCTATTATGAACAATGTACAAATTTTTTCTTGGACACATGTTTTCATTTCTCTTGGTGGTTGACATAGTAATTGTATATTTAATATTTTGGGAAACTGCCAAACTGTTTTACATCATGTCTGTCATTGTGCATTACCATCAGCAATGAGGGTTCTAATTCTCTGCTGTGGAGACATTAATAACAAAACTGTCTGTATTTTTAAAAATTATAGACATGCTCCTAGATGAGAAGTGAGATCTCATTGTCATTTTGATTTACATTCCCCTAATGATTGGTGATGTTGAGCATCTTTTGACATGCCTTTTTGACCATTTGGATGTCTTTAGAGATATTTCTATTCAAATCCTTTGACCATTGTTAATGGAGGTTTCTTTTTATTGTTGAGTTCCAGGAGTTCTTTATATATTTTTAATACTAGATCCTTAACAAATCTATGATGTGCAAATGTTTTCTCACATTCTGTAAGTTGTCTTTGACTTTCTTAATGGTGTCCTTTGAAGGACAAACATTTTTAATTTTGAATAATCTAACTTATTGATCTTCTCTTTTAATTCATTTGCTTATGGAGTTGTACCTAAGAAATCTTTGCCTAACCCCCAAATGAAGAAAATTTATATGTGTGTTTTCTTCTAAGCTTTGTATAGCTTTAACTCTTACATTTAGGTCTATGAACCATTTTGTGTTGATTTTTGAATAGTGTGAAACAGTGGTCCTGTTTTACTTTTTTTGTTTGTGGATATCCAATTGTCCCAGCATGAATTATTGAAAATTTTACTCATTCTTTTTTGAATTATCTAGGATCCTTTGTTGAAAATCAATTGATCATAGGCGTTTGGATTTATATATGACTCTAAGTTCAATTCCAATAATCTGTATGTTTATCCTTTTGCCGGTATCACACTCTTTTGATTACTGTAGTTTTGTAGTAAGTTTTAAAATCTAGTAGTGTCAACTTATTTTTCTCCATATGGTTAATATGTTGTTATGGGTCTCTTGCATTTCTATATGAATTTTAGGATCAGTTTGTCAGTTTTTTTAAGGAGTGCATTGAATCTGTAGATCAGTTTGGAAACTGTTTTGCCATCTTAACCATATTTATTATTCAAATCCAAGAGCAGAGGATCTCTTACTTTTATTTAGATCTTTAAGTTATTCCAACAATGTTTTGTAGTTTTCAATGCATAAGTCTTATCATTCTTTTGTTAAATTTGAATCTATGTATTTTTTATTCTTTTTGTTGCTATTGTAAATGGAATTGCTTTCTTACTTTCAGTTTTGGATTGTTCATGCTAGTGTATATAAAATTAATTTTTGTATGTTGATCTTGTATCCTGCAATCTTGTTAAACTCATATTAGTTATAATAGGGTTTTCTATATACAATATCATACCTTATGTGAATATAGTTTTAATTCTCCCCTTCCAATCTGGATATATTTTATTTCTTGTTCTTTCCTACTTAACCTAGCTAGAACCTCCAACAAAACTGAATAGAACTGGCGAGTAAATATCCCTCTATTCTTCCTGATCTTAGAGGGAAGGCCTGCAAGGTATAAGCATCACACTTAATTATGGTGTTAGTGGTGAGTTTTTTTGTAGATGCCCTTTATCAGGTTAAGGGTGTTTCCTCCTATTCCTATTTTGCTGAGTGTTTTTATCATGAGAGTGTTATATTTTTTAAAATGTTTTTTCTGCATCTATTGAAATGATCCTATGTAATTTTCTTTATTCTATTAAGGAGGTATATTAATAGATCTATAGATGTTAAATCAACCTTGCTTTCCTTGGTAAAAATCTCTTGAATTCATTTTATATACATGTTTATTTTTATAATGTTCTTCTGTACTTTTCAGAGATTTATATTTAGGCATTTATTTTGGATTTTCTTTGCTTATCTTCTTATGTTACCTCTCTATACCATTTTGTATGTTTTTCTGTTTTATTTTATTTCATTTTTACATTTCTGTCCACTATGTACCTTACTCCGAATTATCATGCCTTTTCTTTCAATGGCTCTTTATAATTTAGCCTCCTATTTTTAAAAATGATTTGTACCAATTTTGTATCCTTTCCTCTTGTTGTATAGAAATCACAGTTGTTTGTCTATCTTGCCTAGCATTCCTCTTCCTTAATTGAATGTACTTCATTTATAACTTATGGTGGAATGTTAAATAATAATTTTCATATGCTCTGTAGAGACATTTTTTAGCGATTTTTTTAATCAGTAGGGAATTTTTACTGTTCTTTCTGATATATTTTACTTAAAGTATCTCTTTGTTTACACATTTGCAATTTTGAATCTTCCTTTTTTGTTTTGTATATTCCTTTTGTATAAGTTGTATTTTCTCATACCTGATATCATAAGAAAGTTCTTGTAGAAGAGATAGAGATTTCCATGTTTCTCTGCTTAAAGTTACCCTCCTTAATGGGAATGTGATGGACTGTTTCTTTAGAACACTTCCTCTCTGTGCAGTCATACTTTCTTGCCTCTCAGAACCTACAGGGTCAAGAGGGTTTTTATGAGTGTCTCTCCACAGCCCTGGTAGAGTTACTGTCCTTGTGACCAAAGAATAGAAACTTTGCATTTTATAAGAAGAAATTTCTGAGATCTGTCACCTCAGGTTCCATCTGGCTTTCTTTCCTTGCTGCCCCATAGTGATAGCTTTGATCTCAATCCTAAACAAAGGGTTTGAGATCATGTGAGTTCCTCCTTTTTTTTGGCATGTACAGGCTCCAGGAATTGAACCTGAGTCTCTGACATGGCAGGTGAAAATTCTGCCACTTAGCCACAATTGCACTATGGCTTAATTCAAAATTTTCAATTTTTGATATTAAATGTTTCTTGTTAATTTTGATATTTGACACTACTTGATATTTCCCACATGCCACTGAGCCACAATTGCACTATGGCTCAATTCAAAATTTTCAATTTTTGAAATTAAATGTTTCTTGTTAATTTTGATATTTGACACTACTTGATATTTCCCACAGTCACCATTTTCTTTTGTCTTATTTCAAAGAAGTTGTGTTTGTCTTAGCTCACACTTACATGAAATTTGGAGTTTCTATTCAGTTTCTACAAACTCAATGTTTATAGTTTATGGGGATGTCAATTTCATTCTGTAAAAATTGTTCAGCAGTTTTCAGGAGAACAAAAGGGAAATGCATAACTAATTGACTGCCATGTCCTTTCCTCAAATTTGACACACAATGCTCAATACTGTTGAATGGCTGTTGGACCCACTTCTGTAGGCTTTGTAGATCTATTTATATGTTTGGCAATTTACATAGAAACCCCCTTTCTCAACCTCTCACACACAGACACTGAAGATCCTCCTGGAGTACTGACATTCAACAAAAGAAAATGCTTCACATCCTTTTTAGAATTTTGAACAGTTTTGGAGGAAATCTAGCTTTCTTATATTGCCTAAAAAGAATTATAAAGCTGCTGTTTCTAATGTCTTCTTAGCTATCAAAAATTGAAGAATTTATTTGTCTCTTGCTTTGTAAAATTACAAGCAGTTTGAAATAAGATGATATTAAAATATTCAAAAAGAGCCTACATTGCAATGGCATTAATGTCACAACCGAATATATCAGAGAAAACTTGGTATCCCCTTACATTTTAGGATGCACGATGCATAACTATCAAAGAAGAGGGCAAGATAATTTATTTAGAAGGAATATAAATGTAAGGATTTAAAATTTTTACTCACAGTCACCAACTGAGAACAGAGAAATGGAAAATCCAAAATGTATAAGTAAAGTAGAACTAAGGTTTGATACAACTAATCCTGCATTACAGGTATTCAGTGCTAATATTTTCACTATTCTTGTTTACCTGAAACACATAAAAATGAAATTTAATGAAAAGAGTTGAAAATTTCCCAACTGTTGATTTATATATACACACACACACATACAGACTTCTGATCACTTAATGGAATACAAATATTAATTCAATGCCTTTGGGCACTAGGTGCCCTTTTATATGCTAGGGATGGTGAATGATAGAAATCAAACACCTGTCTTCAGGGAACCTGCATTCTAGTGGGTGAGGAGAAAAGTAAGAAATCAAAAAATAAATATTAAAATATTAAGTAATAATAAATGTTTTATAGAGAAAAGCAAAGAAGGTTAAAGGCATAGAATGACGGATTATTTTGGTTAAAGAAGGCCTCTCTGAAGAGATAATGACTAAGCAAAGACTGAATGATGTGAAGAAGCAAATTATGCAAGTATCTGTGGAAAGAAAATTCTAAGTCTAGAGTAGAAATAACCATTCAAAGTGTTGAAAAAGATAAAATATTGAGGGTGCATGGATAGTTCAGTGGTTAGAATGTCTGTCTTTCATGCGGGAGACCCGGGTTCGATTCTCAGACCATGCATCCCCCTAAAAAACGACAAAATATTGGGGTATTATAAGAAGATGGTAGAGTAGAGCACTCGAGGAATCAGTCCCTACACCAGAACAACTATTAAACAGGCAGGAACTCTCTGATTTAACTATTGTGAAACTCTGGCATCCAGTAAAATGCTGTACAGCATACAGGGAAGAGCAGGACAAAGAAGTTAGTAAATTACAGTCAATAACAGTAAATTGCTCTCTTGATGCAGCAATTACCAGTGTACAGCTCCCACTCTTGTAGGATATAGCAGTGTGCTCCAGCCCCTAGTGTACCTTGTTGGTACTAGAGAAGGATATATAATCCCACTCACTGAAGATCCGGGCTGGGGAGTGTAGTGAAGCGCAGGGCAATCACTGATAACTGCTTTTAGTTTGCTATTTCAAATCACTGGGGGCTGACTCTGAGACTGACCATTGTTCCAGCCTACCCTGAATAAAGGCCAGAGAGGAGACTTAAAGAAAGTGCACAGCTGCAAAGATGTGGAGGAAAGTTGAAGGTTGCATTGCTTTACCAGAAACTGAGTCAAAAAAGCACAGTTTTGTGGAGCTGTGGAAGAAGCTCCTGGAATTCTTCCTAGCCCTTCCTTCAACATCTCCCAGGAGAAGTTTGGAGCCAGCTGATGCTCCCTTTGTGGGTGTCTGGTCTTGTTATGGCTGGGAAAGAGTGACTTGAGAACTCCTCTCTGTTGTACCTCACCTCCAAGATATTGCTCTCCAGGCAAAATCAGCTTGAGATATTAAAGCAAAGTAAGAATTGAAGCATATAGCCTGGAGCAAAGGCTTTAAATACTGCAGGAGAAAACTCTGGGAGGAGGAAAAGAACTGTTTCCTGAAAAGTAAAGAGGTCATTCACACTTCCATTAAAAAGAGAACTTCTAAGGTCACTTAGCAAGCCTAAGTCCAGGACAAGACATAGGCGCAGAAGAGACAGGGAGGAATCTGCACTTTGCATTTGCTCTGTGCTGACCTACCTGATAGGAGGAGTGAACTTTGATTGAGAGCACTAGCAGTCTCAAAAACAATTTACATATATTGTTTTTTCTTTGCTTAAGTTTGCTTCGTTTTGTTATCTCTTGACAATTAAGAATTTCTCTGTCATATCTCCAGCTAGTCACAAACTCAAGAAACAGATAATAAATCTTGGAGTTAACATTTTAAAATATTAAAATGTATGCTGTGTAACAACAGATTATAACAAACAACAACAAAATATCCCAGGAAAATATTGTCCCTCAAAGGAAGAGGATAAAATACAGAAAACATCAACATAGAAAAGCAGATTGTGGACATAACAGACAAAGACTCTTAAAGAAATGATCCTCAATATGCTCAAGGAGATGAAGGAAAATACAGAGAAAAAACTAAAGGATATTAGGAAAATAAAATGAATGCACAATATGAGAATCTTAGTAAAGAGAAAGAAATTAAAAAAAAAAGGAAACAGAACTCCTGGAGTTGAAGACCACAATAACTGAAATGAAAAATTCTCAGGAGGATTTCAACAGCATTTTGGAGCCAACAGGAAAAAAAAAACTCAGTGAGCTCAAAGACAAGATAATTGAAATGAGTCAGACTAAGGAGCAGAAAAAAAAATATGTAAATAGTGAAAATAGCCTAAGAGACTTCTGAGGCACAATTACACATAACAATATATATGTTATGGGATACCTAGGAGGAGAAGAAAGACAGAAAGAGAAAGGGGGAATATTCAAAGAAATAATTACAGTAAACTTCCCAAACTTAGAAAAAGAATAAATATGCACAACCAAGAATTACAGACAACAGCAAACAGGACAAACTTAAAAACAACAACCCTGTTTCATGCAATGAAACTCTTCAATGCAAAGAAAAAAAAGAGAGTTCTGAAAGCTACAAGAGAAAAACAATAAGGAAGTTTCAATTAAATTGAGTCCCAACTTCTCATCCAAAACCATGGAGGCAAGAAGGCAGTGGGTTGAAATACTTAAAGTGCTGTGAAAGAAAACAAACAAAAGCCAACCCCAAATTTTATATCCAGTGATGCATTCTTTCAAAAATGAGGGATGGTTAAAGTATTTCCAGAAAGCTAAGAGAATCCATCACCACTCGACATGTCCTATAAGCAATGCTAAAGGGAATTCTTCAAACTGAAAGGAAAGGACACTAGACAGTGGTTCAAAGTGGGAGATGGAGCGGGATGGGAATGATGTATGTGTATACTACTGAAGTCAGGTTGGTAGTAAATCAAATATGATTTTTGTATATTTACAATGTAAAATTTTACCTCCATGATAACCACTAGGAAAATTTATGAAATAAACTTCAGATAAAAATGAGAAAGGACTCAAAATAGTATGAACAAAGTAAATATATATATATAATCAAGCATACATGGAAGAATTGATGGACAAAACTGGTATAACACTTTTAAAAGCTAAATAGCAAAATGGCAAAATAAAGTCCTGTATTATCAAGAGTGGTATTTTGGTTTGCTAAAGTTGACAGAATGCAATATACCAGAAATGGGTTGGTTTTTCCAATGTGGTTTTATTCGGTTACAAATTTATAGTTCTAAGGCCTTGAAAATGTCCAAATTGAGGAATCAAGAGGAAGATATATTTTCTAAGGAAAGTCTGCTGGCATCTGGGGTTCCCCTGTAACATGGAAAGGCATATGGCAATGTCTACTGGTCCTTCTCTCCTGGTTCTGGTTTCAATAATTCTCTTCTAATGTCTCTGGGTATTTCTCTCTGAGCTTATCTGAACTGTCTCAGGTTCATCTTTCCTTTATCCTCTCATAAAGGGCTCCAGCAAGGGGATTAAGACCCACTTTGACTGGGTTGGGTCACATCTCCTGGAAACAACCTAATCAAAAGATATCACCTAACTATAGATCTACCCCCACAGGGATGAATTAAGAGAACATGGCCTTTTATGGGGTACATAACAGCTTCAAATCAGCACAAATGGCATTAAATGTAAATGGATTAAACTGTCCTGTCAAAAGCCAGATACTGGCAGAATAGATTTACAAAAAAAAGATATAATTGTGTGATTCTAACAAGTGACTCACCTTAAATTCAGACATAAATAGTTTGAACATGAAAGGTTGGGAAGAAATATAATCTGTAAGTAGTAACCTAAAGGGACCTGATAAGATCAGATAAAATTGACTTCAAGCAAAAAACTGCTGCAAAAGACAAAGAATGACATTATATACTGATATAGATGTTAATTCAACAAAAAGATCTCACAATTATAGATATGCATGAACCTAACAGCAGAGCCCCAATATATATAAAGCAAATACTGACATATTTGAAGGAAATAATAGATAGGTCTACAGTAGTAGTAGAAGGCTTTAAATACCACTTTCAATAATAGACAGAGCATCTACAGAAAAGATCAGTAAAGAAATAGAAGACTTCAA